>PVKE010017576.1:0-30580 GCA_004027555.1 Craseonycteris thonglongyai
CTTTTAGGCAGATGTGAGACACATGAGTGGAGGGAAAGAAAAATAACCACGCTACACATGCAAAGCAGACTAGCTACAGGCACCTACTTGTCTAGTGCTCTGCCCCAATATATCCCAGGCAGGAACAAATGACTCTTAACACAAGCATGTTTTGATACAAGAAGAAAGGAAGGGAGCAGCAAACCTAAGACTTCATTTTTAGACCTCCTTCGGAGACAATGAGTAGTTCTCCTTAATTATTTATAGTGTTACCTTGGTGGTATTTATAGATTATGATCAGGTTCCCTTCCTTGAAGCTCATTCTCTAGACTGTATAAATTTTGTTCCCCTGAGTGTGTCTCATATGTCTTTTCATCTGAGCCAAGCTTGAAATGCATTCTATGCCTCTGCTTGTTCCGTGATTTATCTACATTATTGCTAAACTGCTGGAGTCTGAAGAGTTCCTGTGTATGGGCTTTGGCTAGTGTAGATTCACTGCTGTGTGCCTGGTTGTACATGCTGTTCCTAATGTGCATACTTGAGAGTTGCACAGGGATTATTACTATTTTGTTATTGTTCGCTCAGTGCAAACGTTTAAATGTGGTAGGATGGATAAAGACACTATTTTCTTGCTGCACGTACATGACAGTGGTTAATCATGGTACTAACTGCTCTTTTAGGTAAGAAGTAGAGGTCTGCGAAAATATATCAACAAAATCGAGCAAATCCTCAAACAGAGCCCAGAAAAAATTAACTATAGGAGTGTTTTATCTGTATGAGCTTTCTTCTAATTGGAACTCAGAAATACATTTCAGATGACTTTTTGAACAAGTGTCACTGTGACTGCTTATGTTTTCACACAGTGTTAGAAAGAAATGTGTTTCTTTTTCTTGGCTATACTTATTTATTAGATTGATGCCAAGTTGTTTTCTCTGAAGCTTTTTTTTATTGCCAGTTTAGGGCTTTATTCCACCACCTCAACCTCTTGCAAGTATCCTATTGTTTTCCAACTAAAGAGGGTGGTAATGAGTTACTTTAACGCTTGGCAGCTCTGCCAAAGATTAAGGTTGATTGTGTAGACAGAATATGACTTCTACAGTTGGGTGTTTCTTACTTGTAGCACTTATGTGAAACATTTTAAATAATTCAGTATTATGAAGAATAGATACTTAAGAGCTAATTTGACTTTCAGAATTTAGAATTATTGAAAGAAGAGAAAATAACATATTTGAGTATCAGTGTGTGAAGGTGACAGAAGCAGGGCTGGGTCAGGAAGAGGTAGTGTAGGTTCTAGCTTTGAATCTACAATGTACTAGTTATGTGACTTTGCCCAAGTCACTTGTTTATACTGAGGATAAATTTCTTCTGCTTCACAAGGCTTTAAGGAGGATTGAGTGGTTGATGTATGTAAAGTCCTTGGCAAACAAAGATGTGCTATAAACATATCAAATAGCAGATGATGAGGAAAATGCTGCTGCTTATGGTAATATAACTTAGGTCCCATGATGTAGACATTCTAAATGAATTTTGTGAACATGCTGCATGTCTTTAGAAAGATATATTAATAAAAGGATACTATGAATATATGACTTTTTCTTCTACAAGAATTTCAAGACTTAACAATCAACATAGTTTCTGTTTTTTTAAATAATTATTTTCTTTTTCTTTTTAAAGATTTATTTTATTGTTTTTGACAGAGACAGAGAGAGACAGAGGCATAGAGAGACAGAGAGAGAAGGGGGAGGGCCCAGAACAGTCTCCATAGTTGTACATCATCAGTTTTTGACATGGTTTTTTTCCACGCAGGTGGGCAAGGTGCAAACCGGGCTGGGGCCTCCAGCATAGGAGGTATGCTCCCTTGAGTCAGGGACTGAACCAGGGGTGAGAACTGAACTTGGGGCCTCTCACATGGGAAGCACACCCCAGTTCAGCATATAAGTCCACATGGGTCGGGGCCAGGATTTGATCCTCGGTCCCTGGGGCAGCAAAGTGAGCGCTTAACCCACTGAGCCATCCTGGCTTTCCTATATTTTTCAATTACCCTTGGCATACACTATTATATCAGTTTTAGGTATACCACATAGTAATCCATTTACATTTAAAGTAATTATTAATAAATATGTAGTTATTGCCATTTTGTTATTCATATTTTTTAGTTATTTATTTTGTTGTTGTTGTTCTTACAGAAGTCTCTCTTAGATCCCTGTTAATAGTGCTTTGGTGGTGATGAACGGCTTTAGCTTTTTCTTGTCTGAGGAACTCTTTATCTGTCCTTGAATTCTAAATAATAGCTTTGCTGGGTAGAGTAATCCTGGTTGTAGGTCCTTGCTCTTCATCACTGAGTATTTAGTGCCCGTCTCTTCTGTCCTGCAAAGTTTCTGTTGAGAAATCAGCTGACCGTCTTATGGGAGCTCTCTTATAGGTAACTAATTGCCTTTCTCTTGCTACTGTTAAGATTCTCTCTTTGTCTTTAACCTTTGACATTTTAATTATAATATGCCTTGGTATGGGCTGATTTGGGTTCATCTTGTTTGGGATTCTCTGTGCTTCCTGGGCTTGTATGTCTATTTTCTTTGCCAAGTTAGGAAAGTTTTCTGCCATTATTTTTTCAAGTAGGTTTTTAATTCATTGCTTTCTTCTCCTCTGATACCGATATGATGCGAATGTTGGTACACTTGATGTTGTCTTAGAGGCCCCTTAAACTTCCCTCGTATTTTGGATTCTGATTCTTCTTCTTCTTCCTCTTCCTCTTCTTTCTCCTCCTCTTCCTTTTCCTCCTTCTCCTTCTCCTCCTCCTTCTTCCTCTCCCTCTCCTTCTGTTCTCCTTCTCCACTTTCTTCTTTTGTTTTTTGCAGTTCTGATTCTCTGTTTTCTACTACCTTAACTTCTAAATTATTGATATGATTCTTTGATTCATTTACTGTACTGTTGATTCCCTCTAATATATTCTTCATTTCAGTTATTATATTCTTTATTTCTGAGTGGTTCTTTTTTATATACAGAGTCTGACAGAAATAACAGCTCCTTTTTTATGATCTGGTAATCTATACCAAATCCTTTATTACAAAACCACAAGTATGTACTCGTAATTCTGTAATATAACAATATCATATTCAAGCATACTATACTACTTTTAAAAGGGCATTACTTCTTCCAGACCCTGTATTATGTCTCCATTTTTATGTTTCTTATCTCTATGTTAAAGTTCTTCCTGAGACCATTTAGTATCCTTAAAACCAGTGTTTGAACTCTGCATCTTGTAGATTGATTGTCTCCGTTTTGTTTAGTTATTTTTCTGGAACTTTATTCTTTTGTTTAGACGTGTTTCTTTGTCTCCTCATTTTGGCTTCCTCCCTTTTTTTGATTCTAAGTACCGGTAGTTTTTTGCACTAAGTAGGGTTGCTATGTCTCCTAGTCTTAGTAGAATGACCTTATATAGATGTCCTGTAGGGCCCAGTGGCATTGTCTACCTGTTCACCTTATTTGTGTGGGTTGTGTGTGCCCTCCTATTGTAGTTGAACCTTGCTTGCTCCTTGCATGTTAGTGGAAGGGTTGGACCTCAGGCTCAACCCTTCTACTGACAGTGGAGGAGCTATTGTGCAGAGGCTGACTCTATAGAGTAGGATTCACGTTAGCAGGGCTCTGGTGTCTGGCCATTGTGCCTTGGGTGTGTCATCATGAAAGTGTCTGGGTGATGTTCCAACTAGGTCCTAAGAGAGTCATTGTGTCTTCTAGGAGGGGCTCCACTGCAGGCCAAGTTAATCTATAACCTGTGCCCTGCCCGGGGCCACCTGGCATGAGCCACAATGATATCCACAGGTAGTTGCTATCTGTGCTGGGCCTGGGGGTGCCTGGAAGAAGCTATGCTGTGAACCAAGGACAGCTGCCATTAGTTTCAGGCTTAGGGTTGCTCAGAAAGAGGTATCAGGCATACTGAGACAAGATGCTACTTGTTTAGCTTTTGTGAACCTTTGAGACATTTTAGGAAAGTGTGCAGCATGAGCCAAGATGGATTGTTTGTGTGGAAAAGCCACTGGAAGTGGCTTGGGTAGGTCCATAAGTTGGGTGTGGTGGCATCTGAGGGAATCACCAAGGTGGACTCTAAAGAAGTCTCCATGTTGATGGAGACTTAGATATGGCAGCTTCCTAAGCCTGCACCCTAGGAGGGGGAAGGCTCAACAAAGAAATGATGACTTCCAGCACTTCTGTATGGAAGAAAGCTGCCTCTCCAGCCCTCCACCATGAAGCCTGTTCCTTCTGTAAGTCCCTGAGACCTACTGAGCTGCTGCCCCTGTGCTGGAGCTCAGAGCCAGTGCGTCTGCCAGTAAGCTCATGTGCAGGCCCTTTAAGAGTAATACCCAGGGCTCCAGCCACCCTCTATCTCATTCAGCCACACTCTCTGCTGGTTTTCACAGCCAGAAGTTGTAAGGATGTCTCTTCCCAGCACTGGAACCCTGGGCTGCATAGCCTAGTGTGGAGCTAGAACCCCTTGCACCTCCAGGGGTACCTACAACAGCCGAGATTTACCTCCTGATTTTTAACTGCCACACGCATGTGCGGTACTAACCTATTGTGCATTTTCACACCTCCTACCAGTCTCGGTGTGATTTCTTTTGCATATCCTGAGTTGTAGGACTTCAATTCAGCTAGACTTCAGACAGTTTCCAATAGTTGTTGCTCTGTAGTTTAGTTGTAATTTTGATGTAGTCATGAGAGGAGGTGAGCATAGCATTTCCCTACTTTACCATCTTGACTGGGAATCCTAGTTTGAATTCTTTAAGGAGAAAAAAAAATCTTTTACATTTTTCTTATATAATTGGCCATACACTCATTTATAATGGCCAAAATTTGAAAGCAACCAAGATGTAGTAAATAGATAAGTAAAGTGGTACCTCCAGACAATGGAATATTATTCAGTGCTAAAAAGAAATGAGCTATTTAGCCATGAAAAGACATGGGGAAAACTTAAATGCATATTACTAAGTAAAAGAAGCCAATCTGAAAAGACTATATATTGTGTAATTCCAACCATATGACATTCTGAAAAAAACAAAACAAAAAACTATTAGAGGCCATAATAAGATTAGTAGTTTCTGGGAATTGGTGTTGGGAGGTTGGGAGAATAGTTGGGATGCAAAGGATTTTTAGGGTAGTGAAAATACTGCTTATGGTATTGTAATGATGGATACGTGTCATTATACATTTGTCCAAAAATATAGGATATACAATACTGAGAGTGAACCCTAAGGTAAACTATGGCATTGGGTAAAAAAGAAATTGGCCTTAAATAGGAGAAAAGAATATGAAATTAAACAAAGTTAGTCTGTCTGTTTTCAGTGGAATATTTTTGAGATGAAAATTTAAGAGAGAGAACTGAACTGGGGGAGCTCCCAGTTCAGCATATGGGTCCGCATGGGCCGGGGCTGGGATTCGATCCCCGGTCCCCGGCGCTTCAAAGTGAGCGCTTAACCCACTGAGCCATCCCGGCTTCCCCATTTCTCTGTATCTCTCTATCTCTCTCTGTCAATAATACATAAATAAAAATAAAAATATATTAAGAAAATTTAAGAAATAACTTTTCTTTTTTAACACATTGCGTACGGATCACGAGAATCTTCGTTTTTTTCTGAGCCATGCGTTAAGGACGGGTAACGAGAATTCTCGTTTTTACACTTGACCTTTTATTTTTTGCAAGATTTATTTAATTAAGGAGGTTTGGTTGATATATAATGAGCAAATATTATCAATGGATAAATTTATGTAAGTACAAAAAATTTCATTGAAAAGTTATAAATAATATGGAAGCAATAGCATTTTAAAGAGAAGAGTTCATTTCAACGTGGTCTCATTTAAATACCTGCCGGAACAGAGGGGTATGAGGGTTTTAAACCCCGCCGTTCGCAACGTGTTAAGCATTGAATATTGTTACCTGGCTTGTGACAAATAATTGTCATCTCACTTTAACCGAACTTCCAAAATGATCAAATAATCTCCTATCTAAAGAAGGATTATATTCTAAAGAAATAATCCTTCATATTTCTTTATTACTTGGGATACTACTATAACATTTTTACTAACTTTCACTATGCTGACACTGTTACATACTTTTATTCAAATGACATTAATCATTTTTAGCTCTTATTTTGTTGAAAGTATTAAAGTTTTTACCTTCAAATATTCTTTTTTTTTCTACTTCATCACTTTTTTCTTCTTTGAATTGATTCTAGCTTCTTAAATGATTGCTATCTTAACAAAGCATAATTTCTTATCTTCAAGACTGTATTGCTCTACGTATGCCTAAATTCTCACTCTTACTATGTATGCCATTTGGTACTGGGGTTGCTCCTGGATAAGGCCATTAAAACTCCTTGGGGTCTCATTTACCTCATGGCTAAAGAACATTAGCTTGGAGCTGATATGGTACTCTGCTTTCCTTTCTAGCAAGCTTTGCTTTCATAGTTATCATTTTCATGAGCATCTTCTATTTCTCCTTTATTGAGTTTTTCCCTTTTGCCTAAAGGTAGACATCACTGTTCATTGGTTTCATTGCCCATAAATCCATCCATCCAAAAGTAAATAATTGTTTCATTACTTTAGGCATTGCATGTTTTCAAATGAATAAGACACATTTCTAAGTATTGTGGAGACTGTGGTGCTCACCCATTCCCCAGCTGCTGAGGATACCTGCTGCTAAAGCAGCATAGTTGAGTCCTCCACTGGGAATTGTCCTTGGCCACAGATATCTTTCTCACTCAAGGTTTATCTCCCTGGGAAGTAAGTAGGTAGTCGTGGTAGGGGTAAGGGCAAAATAAATAACTGACACATGTAAGGATAGCAAGGCCTGTCCTCTTGACTCAATTTGTGACAATTCTAAAGAGCCACCACTTCAGCTGCCCAGCTCCCCATAGGCTGGGTTGAGGCCTCAGGTGCAACTGCTTTGCAGGTCAGCCAGTCCCTCTCCCCAGTCTTGCCTTCCCAGATTCCTTACAGATATGTCTTCTCAGAATACATTACATGAGACTTTCTGTATGCAACTTTCCCTCTGAGAGTTTTTTTTCCAGAGAAACCAATAGAAAATGCTTCTTTCCAGAACTCAGACTTTTGTTACTATAAGAGATTGATAAGAAAGCCTGTCACTAAAAGTAAATATGGTAAACACAATGATGAAACTGCACAGTCATCTAAGAACTTGAAGGAAGGATAAAGGATTCACCTTGGAATATGGGAACACAGAAAACAATAAGGAAGTGAAGATTGATGACCTGACGCTTGATGGTATAGCAGTTAGTCATTCAGATGAAGGGGATAAAGGCAATCTAAGCAGCTTAATGTTTTCACTAAATGAGCTTGATATATTTGGGCAACTCTAAATAGAAATTAACTGCATAAAATGAGGGAAAAGGTAAGTGGAGTGGAAGTCATGAATGGTTGTGTGCAGTAAACCATGTTTTATTTTTATTCAGCATACATTATTCTTCCTTCCACTATTAACACTTTGAGTTGCTATGAAGAACTGTTTTAGTTCAGTTAGATTTCACTGTAAGTAATGGAAACCACACAATTAAGAGTGGCTTAAACTAGAAGTGTGTGTATTTTTCTCACTTTTCTGACTACTAGAGGTAGTCAGTCTTGGGCTGTTATGATGCTTCATGGTGTCAGGAACCCAGTTTCACTCTATGCTGTCACCCATTGTAGATGATTTCCATTCCCCAAATCACTGATTTCCAAGATTGCTGCTGGACCCACCTATTCCTTCTGCATTACAGTGAGCAGGCATGGAGGATGATCACATTAATTTTGGGACAGTAACAATGTAGTATTTATTATAAGAGACTATGTATGAAGTTAAAGGTATGATGAAAAGACAGAATATTGTGAATAATTAGAAGTCTCTACTATAGAAACTATCACCTTCCATTAGATGCAGTCTCCTTAGACATCAAGTGCTGGACAGGTAACTTAAACCCCGCTAAGCATATGCTCTGTACATGGTATTTCAATATGAGCTGAGTGACCCAAAGACTGAAATAATTGATGTTCTGAAGAGCTTATCCATGTGTTCTTGCAATCCAGAACCATTTTCTGTAAGCCTATTTAATCAGTCTTTTCTTTGATTTTGTGAGAGACCCTGTGTCTTTCCTTAACTCTGAAGTTGTTTCTATTACCATATTAATAAAATTAAAGAATTTAGATATTATCTTATAGGTGGAAGAGTGCAATGATGAGTTTTAAACAGAGTAGTGATGCTATCATCAAATTTTTGTGTTGGAAAAGTTTTTTTAAACTTTCTTAATTGGATAATTTGGAAGAAGTTAAGATAGGAAGCAAAGAGAGTTATAAAAAAGTGTATTAATGTAGATGAAAAGTGGTGAGGGGCTGACTTTATAGATATAATACCAATAAGGGTGGAAACAAGGGGTATTATTCAAAAGATATTTGGAAGGTAGAGTCAACAGGATTTAAAAAGTGCATATCTGTGGGTAAATAATATCTATTAGTGAGAGATGAACCTGTTATTTATAAAGACAGTTCTAAAAGAATTTTATAAAAACAAATGAAATACTATTCTTTAAAATCTTGAGCTGTTAAGTTATAGGTATATATTCAGAAGGAGAAAATACTTGAAGATTTTGAAATAACTAGTTTACAGAAATAGTGAGTTACAAAATGGTAGGAAATAGATAAATGGTAGAAAGGAACACCCATAGTTTAAAATCAGTGCTCAAAATACAAATAGGAGTAGAAAGGAAAGACTTTAAAAACTCTCACATTTCTGTGAATGTGGAACTATTGAAATAAAATTGGAACTCATTTAGAGAAAAAATTATCAATATTTGGCATTTGTCTTTTAAAATTGTTAGTATATTTTATTGTTGTATTTTGATTCTATTTACTTATGTGTATCATTATATAATAATTTAATTAAAAATATTGTAGATGTAACTTTTTCTTAGATTGACAACTACTTGAGAAATGTGGGGTAAGTGCAAACAAGTTAAATCTACCAGAACCAAAGACTTATTTTAGTTCTTAATTTATTATTTATTTATTTTTATTCTTATTTATTCTTGGTGCTATACTCCAAACTAAATTTCAGTGTTTTTATTTCTTGAGGAACAAAGTAGTTTTTAAAAAATATTTACTTATTTATTTTCTAACAGACAGAGACAGAGATAGAGAGAGACAGAGAGAAGGGGGAGGGCCCAGAGTAGTCTCCATAGTTGCATGTCATCAGTTTTCGACATGGTTTCATTTCACACAGGTGGGCGGGGGGCCATGCAGGGTAGGAAACAGGCGGGGGCCTCCTCATGGGAGGCACACACCCACGAGCTGGGGACTGAACCATGGACATCCCACATGGGAAGCTTGCCCCAGTGAGAACTTAATTGGGGGTCACACCCAGTTCAGCATATGGGTCAACGTGGTCCGAGGCCAGAGTTTGATTCCTGAACCCTGTGGCTGTAAAGCAAGTGGTTAACCCATTGAGCCATCTGGGCATTCCCCAGAATAGGTTTTTAAGAAAAGAAAAGTTCTCTGTATCTACTAAACACTGAGGCATAGTCTTCCCTAAATAATATCTTTAAGTATACTGTATTTTCCAAGGAAAGCAATAATGAAGAGAATGTGGTTAGTGTAGCTGATTGCGATGTGGAATTAGAAGAATCAATCTTTTTTTAACAAGTGAAGTAAGCATTTAATGAATAAAAAGAACACAATTAAAACATAATGTAATTTATAAGTAGATTTAGCTGAAGAAGAGTTAGCTCTATCTTTCTTAACATTACAGAAAGATGAAGTTGGACATATGGCATTAGAATGTATTTATTGATTTCTTACAGCATTGTAATAATATGTAATGCAGTTCTGTAGATATGGTTCACAGATAGAGATTTTTTTTTCTTTCACTTTTTGGAACTTAGCCATCATAGCAACTAGGCCTTGAGATGTGTCTTAGTCAATTCAGGCTGCTATAACAGAATACCTTAGACTGGGTGGCTTAAACAACAAACATTTATTTCTCACAGTTCTAGAGGCTGGCGTGTCCAAGGTCAAGGTACTGGAAATTATGATGTCTGTTGAGGGCCCTCTCCTTGGCTTGCAGACAGCAAACTTCTTGCTACATCTTTACATGGTGGAGAGGGAAACAATTAGCTAACTCTAGTTTCTTCTTATAAAGGCACTGATCCCATCATAAGGATTCTACCTTCATGAACTCATCTAAACCTAATTACCTCCCAAAGTCCCTATCTCCAAATATCATCATACTGGGGGGTTAGGATTTCAATGTACAAATAAGTGTTGTTGTTTTTTTGTTTTTTGTTTTTTTTGAGAGAGGCACAAACATGCAGTTCATAACAACATATTAATTAATTTCATCAATAATGCTAAGAATCACAGCCAACATATAGCTTATATGCGAAGCTCAATTCCATGTACTATACCGTACATAAAATATTCCTAACATTTTATGAGATAGGTCCTATTACTATCTCCATTTTGTAGATGAGCAAAATGAGGACTAAAGAGGTATATAACACAGTTAATAACTGTCAGAATCAGATTCCAATCCAGTCCTGCTCCATAGTCTATACTATTAATCACTATGCTATTTAAAGAACGTATGTTGGTGATATCAACTTGAGTTGTCCAAAGAAGAAATCAGAGAAAGTCACTTGTCCATATAAGTATTGTTTTGCAAAGTTAAATGGTAATATTAATGTTATTCTTCATGTGGTCTACAATAGCCCACATTTTCTTGACTTGAGCTAGGTGTAATTGGCAACCTTATTAGCTATTACTTTAAATTTAATTTTATGTACCCTCCTGCATACTGTGCCAAGAGCTTTCGTTGTTAGTGTTAGTTGTTTAAGGTATCTCATAACTGATGATTAGAGGTCTTCCCAATGAATCTACTTCTTGTAGTGGCATTATGAAGCAAATAATTATAAAAAATAATATGACTAGTATGACTAGGAATATGGAATAGAGAGACTTAAAGGATCTAAATGAAGTGTTAAACTTCCTAAAATATCTTCTAGCTCAGTGATTCTATTATAAAAGAAGAGAGCTTTTCTCATGGCTGGAGAACTGCTCACTATTTTGCATCTTGGAATACATCATTTATATTGTGTTGCTTTCACTGGAAACTCACATTATGATTGTTATTCTTGTCTGTCTATACTAGTTGTACAATTGAATCATATTTACCCTCTTTTGACTACATTGATTACTTTTAAAAATAATTTGTTTGATATTGGACTCACTAATATTTTTTTTTTTCAGTACAAGATTCACTGAACACATGGCCAGATTAGATGGGCTATTTCTTTACTAATATTTCACTAATTACTTTATTGGAATTTACTGACCCAAGTATATTATTGAGTTTATAGGAGTAGATATAGAACTATTATTTGAGTTCTATTATTTGAGCACAAATCTTTTAAGCCTCAGTTTCTACCTTTCTAAAATGGGCGTAATAATAGTACCCGTCTCTTAAAGTATGTGAGAATTAAAATAGTTAGTTCATACAAAGCTCCAAGCACAGTGCCTAGCAAATAAGTACTTAATACAGTATATGTTGTTACTATAATTGTCACATGTAATATCTTACTTCATCTTTACTAGGTGAGACTTATTTATCTTTATGAGTGAGAAACTGAAGCTCATGGAGCTTCCATGTCTTGTCTACTACCACATAGCTAAATAGGCAGCGGGCTAAGCCCTGATGTCCCCAAATTCTTTTATCCATTAATTCAAATCTTTTGAGTCCTACTGTGTGATAGGCCCTGGATTGGATTCTGGTGGTAGGATGGTGGAAATAAAAAAAACATCTCATGCACATAAGCAGCTGGACAAGAGCATGTCAGTGAGAACAACATGGTGTGTGTGTGGGGGTGGGGGGGTGGGAGTGGGGGTGGGGGGTGGAGAATTGCAAGCAGTCTGGAGCAATTGGCATGCAAAAGACAAGACAATTAGAGAGAGTGGAATGGGGCTGGACTGCCCCAAATATGTGCAGACCCAGGTCAGAGAGGTCACGTGGAAGCCATGTCTGAGTTCCTGCTCCTGAGCCCGAATTAGTTACAGTCCTTTTGTCTTTCTCCCCCTGGCTTGGTCAAGCATCCTGAGGGCAAGTTGCTTGGGGTGAACCCCCCTACTGTATGGCTGTGCATACCCCAGGTAGCACAGTTCATTCTTGAGAGGAAGGATCAAAGAAGCCAGTGCTGGCTCTGGAAATGAACCCTGGGCTTAGGAGAGTGTGAATGTTTAACAACTAGCTAGCTATCTGAGTATAGTTCCTACATGCATGGTGTTGGAGAATTTCATTTATGTTAATGAGTAAAATAAAAGTGAAACAATGAAGTGGAACTTTATTCATTCTTCAGTGACATAGGTGACTTCTTTGCCAAATTATATAATAGGTTTTCAACATCAGACAAATGTTTCCACATTTTTTTGTGCCTATCTGTGATGACTAGAGATACTACACGTTTTTAAGTTTAATCTGCATTATTATTTTCTCCATCACTTTCTTATGCCCAAAGAATCAAGAAAAATAATAAATCAAGTCCTGACTTGCAGCATTGCTCTTTTCTGTGTTATAAATACTTTCACCATGACCAATTTCAAGATACTAATGTAATTAAAGTGAATGCAAATTTAGGAAGAGATGCAGAGTAGCATACCAGTATAGTAGTATAATCTTTCTACTATACAGGTACAATAGATATAAATAATTTCAATTTTATAAGTAATAACACAATAAATAGGAAGGGATGGGTTTTTAATGTTTAGTACCTGTGGTTTCAATATAACATATGAAATTTATATGATTGATTGATTGATTGATTGATTTTATTGTTTTTGACAGACAGAGAGACAGAGACAGAGAGAAGGGGGAGGGCCCAGATCAGTCTCCATAGTTGTGTGTCATCAGTTTGTTCCACACAGCCGCACAGGGCAGAACCTGGGCTGGGGGCCTCTTGCATGGGAGGTACACTCCCTCAAGCCAGGGGCCGAATTTAGGGACAAGAACTTAACTGGGGGCCTCCCACATGAGCATATGGGTCCTGTTTCAGCATATGGGTCTTCATGAGCCAGGGTTCGATCCTCAGTCCGCAGGGCTGCAAAGCGAGCCCCTACCACACTGAGCCATCCCTGTTTCCCTATGAGTTATTTTTAATAATGGCGTGTTTAGCATCCAGCTTACAAAATTTCTGAAAATTTATCAGTAACAGTGGACTATTGTGAACCGGTGGAAGCCAGCTCCAAAACACTGTCTGGGCTGATTGAGCATGGATTCTGGCATCTTGGGTGTCCAGAGCATTGTCTGATTGGGTGGTGCAATGCATGGGCTCAGGGTGAGCACACCAGTTTGGCCTCAAGGATTCCTCATCAGCTGGGGAGAGGCAAAGGTGAAGAGGAAGAGGGAGCCCCCCCCCAACCCCAGAATGGTGCAAGGGTAAGTCACATCGAAAGACGGCTCTGAGGGCAGATCACAGTGTCTTCTAGTCTGCCTTTAGTGCTTCTCAAACAGTGACAAGTATTCCTCAGTCAAGTGAAGCATATCATAAGCACAACACATCTTGATACATCAATTTTACTCAGATGTTTGAGAGGAAAATCCATTATTTTTCTATGAAAATAAGAATGAATATATCACAGAGTAGTGTATAAAATTTGCATGTATTTTCTGAAGAAAATGCCACACAGAACAGAAATTTCATGCTTGATGTAGTCTGTTTTTGGATAGCTCTAGAAGATTTTGATTCTTCTCTGCTATTATGTGTCCTTCAGTAGACATGAAATGTACTAGGAGCCAGCTCTAGCAAGCTATTGACTGAGCATGAGATTCTGGGTTCCTGGATATCCCCACCAAAGATCTGCTGGGGAAAATGAAGAAACTAAGTTTTGAAAGAGCTGAAAAGGAAGAGAAGTAGAGAAATTTGCTGAAGTCTGCCATCAATGGCTGTGCAGGTTCTCTCTTCCCAATAGCATCCAGCTGAGAGGGTGGAATTTTAGTCTGAAATCCTGCTGGTACCCTCTTACCCAGTGCAATTTCTCTGCCCAGATAAAACCAATGGACTTGTTTGCCCATGTGTTGTACTTTTTTTAAAAAAAATATTTATTTTTATTGGTTTTTGACAGACAGAGAGACAGACAGAGAGAGACAGAGAGAAGGGGGCGGGCCCAGAGCAGTCTCCATAGTTGACAGCATTAGTTTTCCATATAGTTTTACTCCACAGGTGGGCGCGGGGCTGCGCAGGGCAGGAACTGGGCCGGGGGCTCCCACGTAGGCTGCGGCAAGAACTGAACTGGGTGCACACCCCAGTTCAGCATGTGGGTCTGCATGGGCTGGAGCCGGGATTCGATCCCTGGTCTCCGGGGCTGCAAAGCGAGTGCTTTACCCACTGAGCCATCCCAGCTTCCCCACGTGTTGTACTTTTATCTATTCCTCTTAGAGGAGCATCATTATGTTTATTCATCTTTTACAAGGGAATGCCATTTTGTAATTTGTCTATCTGGAAATAGCTCCTCTTTTCTCAAGCACAAAGATAGCTTATGTACTAGTGTACTAGTGGATGTTGCATCTGTGTTTTGTGTTTAGCACTGAATATCCAGCACCTAACTTAAAGTCTAGTATGTAGGAGGCACTGAATAAATATTTGTTGAATAAATAAATGAATAGGTGTAGTGACATGGTGAGATTCATATTTCAAATAGATCTCTTTTGGCAAGTTCTATAGAGGATGATATATTAGTTTGCTAAGGATGCTGTAACAACATAGCAGAAATTGAGTATCTGAAAATAACAAAATTATTGTCTCACAGTTCTGAAGGCTAGAAGTTTGAAATCGGTGTCAGTAGGGCACCTTCTGAAGGCTCTAGGTAAGGATCTGTTTCAAGCCTCTCTCTTAGCTTCTGGTAGTTCCTTGTCTTATGGCAGCATAACTCTAGTCTCTCCAGGCATTCTGCCTATGTGCATGTCTGTGTCTAAATTATCTTTTTTTATTTTTTATTTTTATAAGGACACCATTCACATTGGATTATGTCCTACCTATTCTAACATGACCTCATCTTCCTTATATTAACAACAACCTTATTTGCAAATAAAGGCACAGTTTGAAGGTTAGGTCTTCAATGTATGAGTTTTTGAGGGACAGATCTAGAGGAGATAAAACTGGAAGCAAGCAGACAAGTCCAAACGAGAGACACTGAATTCCTGGAATCAAGTCATAAGAGTTGGGGTGCAGACAAGGATCTCTCCATCCAAAAGTCAGTATGAATAAAATCATTCAAAGATGAAGCTATTATTTAAGATGTTATATTTGTTGAACACTGTATTGTACTTTTTACTATGGAACATGTTATCTCAAAAATCTAGCAGCTTAAAACAGCAACATTTAACATCTCATGGTTCCCATGGTTCAGCCATGTGGACACAGCTTAACTGGTTCCTCGGGCTCAGGGTGTGTCATGAGGCCACCATCAAGGTGTTGGCAGGGGCTGCAGTGATCTTAAGGTTCGACTGGGGAAGAGCCACTTCCAAGTTACTCATGTGGTTGTTGGTAGGTTGGAGTTCCATGTGGGTTGTTGGACTGAGGACTTCAATTTTTTGCTGGCATTAGCTTGAGGCTGCCCTCAGTTCTTCGTCATGTGGACCTCTTCAAAGGATAACTAAGCATGAAAGCTGGCTTCGTGAGTGAGCAGGCTAGAAGAAAAAGGTAGAGTGCAAAATGGAAATTAATAGTCTTTTGCAACCCAATCTCGGAATTGACATCCCATCACTTTTGCCTTGTTCTGCTCAATTATAGCATGTTACCAAGCCAGCTAACACTCTTGAGGAAGTGATCGCAGAAGGGCATGAATCGTAGGTGGGAATCATTGGGGACCATCTTAAAGAGGCTTCCTACACATGCTTTATTGTTTATGTGAGTAAAAATCTGTACTTTAGCTGCTCAACATTTTAAGTTTCTATGTGTCAGTCATTTTGGAATTGACTTCTTTAATCCTGTTAAAGTAGTAGAAAGCCTCTGCTTGCTGGATTAATTCTCAGCATGTGTATGGTATGCTGCATCTCTTCTGTATCACTTGGGACTACTGGTAAAGCAGTTTATCATTTGATCCCTGACAGGTGCCTTAATCTTTTCTGTGTAGGAGTCCTGCTATATGAAGAACTCTGATTCACATTATCTTTTTCTTTCTTTCTTTCTGTTTTACCTCCTACTCCTCTTCTTCTTTTTTTAAAGATTATTTTTATTGGTTTTTGACAGACAGAGAGACAGACAGAGAGGGACAGAGAGAAGGGGGAGGGCCCAGAGCAGTCTCCATAGTTGACATTAGTTTTCCACATAGTTTCACTCCACAGCTGGGTGTGGGGCTGTACAGGGCAAGAACTGGGCTGGGAGCCTCCTGCATAGGCCCCGGCAAGAACCAAACTGGGAGCACTCCCCAGTTCAGCACATGGGTCCTCATGGGTCAGAGCTGGGATTCGATCCCGGGTCTCCGGGGCTGTAAAGCGAGCACTCAACCGCTGAGCCATCCCAGCTTCCTTCTTCTTCTTTTGAATGTAATATTTTAAGAAGTTTACTCAGGGAGCCATTATAAGTCTTACCAAATTTAAGTATACTGAGGGGATCAAATTTCTCTTATTTGTCCAACTTTTTCTGTTAGAGAGGCTAGAACTTCTTTTCCAGATTAGATGTTGTTTGGCGTGATTTCACAATAAAGATAAAAACTTGAAACACTTTACATCAAGTTTGTGGTAGCTAATATGACAGTTTCTTAAACTAAAAAAAAAATTGCATTTACATGCACTCTAATTAACATGCATTCTGTTGAGATCTATTCGCTCAAAGAAGTATATTGGTACTTTGATGGATCTATATGGTCAAAATAATATCACTGTATAATTGTTTTAGAATTTTTCTGGCCAGTAAATCATTTATTTTTTATTTGCTTTGAGTTGGAAACATTTTGTTTAGTAGAGGTCTTTTTCACTCAGATTTTTTTTCCAGGAGGATGCGGTATATGGAAAGTTTGATTTTTTGTTTTCCTATTTCATGGTTAATGGATTTTGCTTTTTCAAGCTGAATTGTACGTCTTTCCCCTCTGACATATTTCTAGCTTCAGGGAACGTAGTTTCCTTTAGTCCATTAATATTAGCAGCCATCAGTGATGTAATTCTGTTTCATTTCTACTATGGATTTGATACTATAGTTATTACTTCTTACATATAAATTTAAGTTTAGCATGCATATTTACCATTTTTTTCCTATGAATATCTTTGCATTCTTCAAAGTGCTAACCATATGTCAGAAATTAATTCACTTATACAAATATTCTGTGATCATCATGAAATTACATAGTTTTATTTTTAATCTGCCTGACTTTATGTTATTGTGCTTATTGGACAAATAAGCATTCTTTATACTTCTGATATTTCAAAACATTATATGACAACTTTGTAAAGAATATTGCTAGCAATGTTGTTACTAGAGTGACTTTATCTGATTTCTAGGGACAATAAAAGTGAACATGGTTTGTTTTCCTCCTTCCCTCTGTTTTACTGTTAGTAAAGGGGTTTCCTTAGAAAGGTAAGTGGCATGCTTTGGCTTGTAGAAAAATACACACCCTTACAGTGTCCTGCATAGTAGATCCTACTTACTTTATGTTGAGGCCTAACAGTATTTACTTACTATTAGAATGGTTATCTGTGACTGGAACTAATTGCATGTGTAGCTCTGGTAACATAAGGCCAAGCTGTGCGGCTCTGGGATCAACTTTGTTGTTAAAAAAGAGCCTAGACTTTGAAATGAGAAAGCCTAGTGTAGGCATTGGTCTGTTATTCCCTAGCTGTATGACTATAAATGAGTTACTTCTTTGAGCCTTAGTTGTCTTATCTGTAAAATAGGAATAGCTATCATGTATATTTATGTATGATTGTTTGTTATAAACTTTCTAGAATATATTTGTTTTTTAACACAAATCTAAATGGTAATGAAAAAAAAACAGATTGGATTCAAAACTGTGTTGTCATCATTTTTTTTTGTCAATTGATAGCAAATACTTCCTTTTTAAACATTTTTTTGATACTTTGTGTACTTTTTTTTTTCAGAACTACACCTTATTCCTTCATTTAACTTAGTCATCAAACACATAGCAAACATCACTTTATGCCTTCTTTTCTCTCTACACATTCTTACTGAACTTACTTAATTCTTACATTTATTGTTAATTGCTATATGACCTACTCAATCTTGCATCTTTCAATACGCTGAGAGACACGAGATCATCAGCACAACCTTTTTCTCTCGAGTATCCCTGCTTTGGTGGATGGCCATGACGCCGGGAGGAAGGCGGAAAACATATGATGATGAGAGCCATGGTGGTGAGGGTAGCTTCCACACTTCGCTCTGGGACACACACATTATTGTATAGCACAACATATTTTATACCACATGATAAAATACAGAACTTAATGTAGTTTACTGTAATCTTCTTTACAATCAGAAATCGGAGCTAATGTAGTTTAAATAATTTGCCCAAATTTGTATAGCTGGTAGGTGGTAGAGCATTGGCTTCATACCAAAGTCCATGTTTTTACGCAGAACCTTGCTGTGCTGATGTACGGGCTCCGACATCCAGCAGATGGTTGATATGGCTACTTCTGCTTGGCTAGGTTTGCGTCTTCCAGGAACCGAATCCCTTACTGAAATTGTTCATGAGAAATGAGTTTCAATAGAAAAATGGGAGTACAGATATATTCTAAAAATTACAATTGGGTGTATTTTCAGAATATATGAATGGATGTTAACAAATAAATAGTTTATTTGAGAGAGGACATGCCAAGAATTCACAACATCCTTAGTAGTTGTGGCCTAGCAAGGGAGACAAATGTGAATTTTAAAATCACATGAAGGTGAAATTACCCTGAAGGGCAAGATCATGGTCAATGTTACTATGAGAGTCATAATAAAAGAATACAAACCTAGCCAAATAGAACTAGCTATTTGCATACACTTGACTGGGAACTTGAAGGAAAAATTGTAGCAAAACTTTTGAACACGTTTGTATTTCTGTCATACACATTTAATTTAACTAACAGAAGGTCCAGAAGAGAGGTATGGAATTTCTCTAAATTTCTTTAGAGGTTTTTGCAGATAAAATATTTTATAAACTGGAACAAATCCTTAAAAATGAATGAAGCCCTGGAAAGTATGCATGCTATCTGTGATGATGAGATGTGCTGAAGAAGCAAGCAAGTTTAACAGCAATGAAAATAGTTTATGTCCCACAGGTTAAATAGAATCTTACGTTGGCCTGGAAAATTAGTCTGCCATGTTACAGAAGTGTAGATTACAAAATATCTACAACTAAAACTGTTCTTTATTGTAAATGGCAAGAAGCTGTTTCTTCAATGGATGCATGAAAAATTCTGCCTGGGCGTCCAAACAGTTGCAAGATTATATGTCGTTTCTTTTTAAACTGCATACCGTAGATGTGGCTGACTGGCAGCCATAATAGAGAAAGCAGGACAATGCCTTAGAAGGAGAAATTATGAAAGAGGCTTTTGTTGCATCTATCCTTTCCTATCTCAGCCTATTGATTTTGCCTCCCCAATATCTCTGGAGTCCCTGCACCTCTTTTCATCTCCATCACTACCACCTCCGTTTAAGTTCTTACTATTTCTCACTTGGACTATGGAAACATTTTTATAATTGGTTTCCATTCTTGCTGTTCCCCCAATTTATTCTCTACATTGAAGCCTGCCTTCCTAAAGCCCATCAATAGCTTTCCATTTTACTTAAAGAATAAACACTTAGGATAGCCAAATAGCCAGATACATTCTGGATACCTCTCTTTTCTCCTAGCTTTATCTTGCATCTCCTTTATACTGTCTATCACAGCCATAGTTGTAGACTTACTTCATTCTCTTACAGAGTTTTGAACATGCTGTTGCCTTCACTAGCTTAACTCATCCTTTTTCTAACAGATGTTGGCTCAGAGATGCTTTCTCTGATCTTCCAGACTAGGTCAGATTCTTTTCTTACAGACTCTCATAATAGCACTGACCATGATCCTGTTCTTCAGAATAATTTCACCTTTACATGATTTTTAAAATTAACATTTGTCTCCTCTGCTATGTCATAGCTGTTAAGGATATTGTGAACTTTAGCTCATAATTGCAACTCCAGAATCCAATAGATGTTAATTAAACATAAGCTGAATGAATCTGCATATTACCTTGGAATTCGTTGAAAAAGAAGAGATTTGCCAACTTTCTCTTAATTGTATCTATTTCACCTACTTAAAATGTTACTAATACACATAGAAACAAGTTATTTTTACTAGGATTCTTTCTGTGTATGTGTGTGAATTCTCATTTACATCACTTAACTTTTCTATTACAAACAGAACTTGTATGACAACATCAGGTATGAGAAAGCTATCCAGGAGACAGCAAAAGTGCTGGTGACTTGTCATTATTTCCAGTTCTTATTTAACTGTGGTTCCCCCACCCCTGTACACACACATTGTATATAAATTACACTCTTTCAACATGGACACCTTGCTTTCTTTTTTTAATGACACTTTTGAATCTCTGCTTAAAATGTGGTATAGAGATCATAGACTTCTTATGTAGATTAGAGCTGAGAAGTTTATCATTAATTCATCTGTTTTAGTTGCTAGGGAAAAGATTATAAACTTTAACGTTCTCCTGATAGCTTTCCTGTAAACACGAATTCTTATCAAAAGTTTATTGGTGCTCTATTTTGAAGTTCCTAAGTTTTCTGCATGTTTTTATAAATTATTACTAAGAATTCCATTAAAAGTGGCCTTTCAACAGTAATAAAAAGTTTCTTTGGTAATCTTGCAGAAAACTATACTATTTTGGCAGCCCATTTTAGGGATTATTCTATTGAATAATTAGTTTGAAGTTGAGACAGAGTACTTGTTTATGAGAAAATTTGGCAGAACCCCTAGATTCTTGTACTATCTTTCTACTTAAAAAAAAATTGCCCATTAAAAATCACAAAGAGAATTGTTTAGTTTTTGCACTGTAAAGCTAGTATTTTCCTACAATCGTGGGCTTGTGTGTTGTTGACTTAAAAATGAATGGAATATAAATTAAATTGTATTTTAAATTGAACAGATAAAAAATACATTGATATTCAAAATTTTATTCACAAAAATGACCCAGCAAGGCAGTGAACAGAACGAGCAAACATTTGGAGTTTTGTAAGAGTTCTGTCATGTTTAATCTCTGACAACTCACTCACTTAATCATTTTAAAACATCCATAGTGGATTGATATCCAGCATATACAAGAAACTCATGTAAACCAGACTATACAGGAATTAAAGAAGAAAAATTGTTAAAGGATATAAATGTGCAATTTACAAAAGAGGAAAATTGAATGAAAATAATAGTAAATAATTATAATAAATGATAATAATAGTGTATATTTATTAGTACTTTTCATGCCAGATCATTTTCTTGGTGAATAATTTTTAATTACTTAATGTCTCATAATAGAAGTATTATTATTATTCCTACTTTAGAGAGGAAACACCTGAGTCACAGAATAATATATTTGGATACTAAATGGAAATCTGGTTTCAGATCTCTCATGCAAGGGAGACTTAATCTCACTAGTTATTGAGAAATATGTATTAAAGTAATAATACCTTGCGACAATTAGGTTTTCAAAACTGTGAAAATCAGATTGTGTCAAATGCTGGTGAGGATGGAATGTTGAGTGAGCCCTCTCCACTATTGGTGGGAACATAGGAAGATGTGCTCAGTTCAGAGAATAGCTTGTCTTTCTTAGAGAAATTCGGTATGCTAATTCCAAAGTTCTGGCAGTTATTGGGCCTGTGGCAGAGAGAAATTATCAAGATAATGCACATGGAAACATGCACTAGGATGCTTCTCGATTGCTACTGGGGAATGTGGGAAGCTGAAAATACCACAGGAGTCATTTTCTAGGGAAATGGACACTTTGGTTTATTTATAAGATGGTATATTATGGATGGATTACTTAGAAAATATTGATATTCAGAAACATGGCTAGATCTCAAGATTAATTGATTGAACAAACAGTAAATATAAGAATAAAGATTAAGATTATATCAATACTGTTCATTAAAAAATCAACACACACATACGAGATCTGAAAGTTAAGTTTGTGAACTTATCCTAGAAAGTGCTACATACCTTATTGCTGAATATCACTATGATCACCTTTGCAGTATTGTCCTTGGGAATCTATGGACCAATGCCAGCACCTAGTGCACCCTTCAAAACAATTTTGGAACTCTTTTTCTGGAATGACTATCAGAGCCATCATCATGTTACCCTAGATGTCCTGAATGCCATCAAAATGCCTCCTGCCCCAGTATTTTATGTTCAGGTAAAGAAAAAAGTCACTGGGGGCCAGATCAGGTGAGTAGGGAGGGTGTTCCAATACAGTTGTTTGTTTAACTGGCTAAAAACTCTCTCACAGACAGTGCCCTGTGAGCTGGTGCATTGTGTTGCAAGATCCACGAGCTGTTGGCAATAGCTCAGGTCATTTTTGTCTAAGCTTTTCACACAGCCTTTCAGCACTTCCAAATAATCAGCTTGGTTGACTGTCCTGTTGATACAAATTCATAATGAACAATCCCTCTGATATCAAACGAGGTTAGCAGCATCATTTTGACTCTTGATTTGGAATCATGGAACATTTTTGGTCATAGAGAATGGTCTGACTTCCATTGTGCACTTTGCTTCAGGGTCGTATTGATACACCATGTTTCCTCACTAGTGCTAGAATAGCCCAGAACGTTGTCTTGGTTCTCCATATGGTCTTGGCAAACTTTGTTTTGTTCACTGGTGAGCTCCTTTGGGACCATTTTTGCATATACCTTTCTCATGCCAAGATTTTCAGTTCGGTTCTAACTGTTTCTCTATTGATATTTACTTGGTCTGGTATACTTCTCAGAGTCCATTGATGATTTAGATGCACAATTCCATAATTTTTGCAATGTTTTTATCAGTTCTGCTTGTTGCTGGCTGCTCTGACCTCTTCACCAGTGACACTTTCCCCTCAGAGAAACATTTAATCCATTTGTACACTTCTGTTTTCTTCATGGCCTTATCTTCATAAATTTGGATTAGCTTGTCCCTAATTTCACTTCCATTCTTGCCAAGTTTAACAAGAAAGTTAATGTTCATTCATTGCTTTGATTCAAACTATGACATTCTTGCAACAGCACACAAAAACACACAACAATAATGAATGCCACTCAGCAAGACACTGCTATATGTCGACATGAACACAGCTGGAACAATAAGAAAATAAAGGTGTGTATCAAGGTTATGAAACCTTACTGAGTTGTCTGTATATAATCGCATGGTGGTAAGTTCGTGAACTTAATTGACCACTTCATATAACACTATAGGTTTTTCTGGATATTCTTACATGTAAAAACAGGTATGGTGGGTGGATAGAAAGTACATAGAAGTAGTTAATAAGGAGAAAGGAATGATTTGGGAAATAGAGAATGATGGGCAAATCAATAATAAAACAAAACAAAACAAAGCAAAAAAACAGAAGAGGAAACTTTCAGAGACCCTTGATGAAAGCCTGACTTAATATAACCTCAATATGGGCCAAAATTTAGTCTGTTTTATTTATTGCTCTATCTTTTGTTCATAAACCAGTACCTGGGGCATAACAGGTGCTCTGATAAGTGAAATGGGAATAAAGAAGGAATGTATAAATTAAGAAAAATGATCAATTGAGTTCCATGTACCTGGTAGCCAATCAAAATTGGGATCCTATTCCCAATTGCTTATTTTATAATTAAATTCATATTACAAATAGGTACTAGGCCCGTTGCTGAAGATTATGAATTAAACACATTCTCTGATCCCTAGGGACTTAAAATCTATTTGAGTAGATTGAGCGTCAAACTATTAATAATGTCAAGTGTGAGAACTACTATAAGATAGGGATTTTCAGGTGGAAGTAAAAGCACAGAGGAGGAATGTGTGGACCTTCATTCGTTCAACTAACACTAATGTGAGTTCCTGCTCTGTGCCCATTCCAGCATTAGGTCTGAAGGATACAGTGTGGAGCTTTCATGGAATTCTTAGTCTCCTAGAGAGACTGAGATTAATCAAATAATCATGTAAAAAAATATGAGCTGCAAAGATGTTATTGTGCCAGGTGTTCTGTCTGAGAACCTATAAAAAAATAATGAAATAAAATCTTGATCTAGATTTGTAATCTAAGGATGGTTTCCCTGAAGAAGAAATGGGAACTTTGAAGGATTAATAGAAGTTAATTAGGAAGTGGTGTGGGAGAGAGGAGAGTTTGGGGAAAGTGTTGAGATTAAGTGAACAGTTTATGCATGGCTGGTTAGAGACTGACCACATATAGTTCCTAGAACTGTTTCTTCAGAGAAAATGAAGGTTTTAAGATAGAGCTTATAAAAATCAAATACGGGGGATGCTAGGATGGCTCAGTGGGTTGAGCACTCATCTTGAAGCCCGGGTGTTGGAGGATCATATCCCAGCCCCGGCTCATGCAGACCAATATGCTGAACTGGGGTGTGCCCCCAGTTCAGTTGCAGGGGTGTGCCTCCCGTGAAGGAGGTCCCCAGCCTGATTCCTGCCCTGTGCAGCCCCATACTCACCTGTGGAGTGAAACTATATAAAAAACTAATGACCTACAACTATGGAGACTGCTCTGGGCCCTCCCCCTTCTCTTTGTCTCTCTGTCTCTCTCAGTCAAAAAAAAAAAAAAATCAAATGTGCATTCTGAGAAACCTCTGGCTACATTGTGAAGTTTGGATGTAGAACATAAGGAATGGAAATGAGAAGTCATGGATTACCACAGTAGTTCAGTTTATAAAGGTGAGATCACTTGACTTGGATGATAGTGAATATGGAGAGAAGTGACAGATTAAAAATCTATTAATGAGGTAAAATTAAATTTGGTGATAGATTAGATTTGGAATAGCGTGGTGAGGTAGAGGCGATATTAAAAAAGACCTGATCAGGATAAATAAAAAGAAAACCATACAGATAATGTTATTGTAAAACTAAGAAATGTCAGATTCAAAGAAAAAAATCTTAAGAGCAGCTAGAGGTCATTTTGTAAGATGTGTAATAACATTGTAAAAATATAAAGCCGTAACTATAGAGATATATAACATATGAATGAGATGACATAATGTGTGTGATTTCCTTTAAAGTACTTTAGCAAAGAAAGAGAAAGATATAGATGGAGCAAATTTTTGATGATTCTTGAATCTAGGAGATGGTTATACAAGGGTTCATTATTTCTGCTTTTTTTGAAAAATTAAAATTATGTTTTACAAAAGCAATCATAGAGAAAGGAAAGAAAGAAAGATCACCTATTAAGAAAGGAATATAAAGTAGACTTATCATCAGTGAGAACACAGTCCCCTAGATAGTGTAATACATACATTAAAAATACTAAAGTCATGGCTGACCTACACTCCCATATTCTCATAAATTATTAATTATGAGCCAAGACAAAATATAGACATTTTCAGACAAAAAAGAACTAGCGAGTGTTCTGCTTACAGATCATTATGAGAAGAATGATCAGCTACAGGACATACCCCAGGAAGAAGAAAATTTAATCTAGGATATAAAAAAAGAAACAGACTCTAATACAGAGACCAAACTGGTGGAGGTGAATGCATTCCAGAGAAGGTAGAGATGGGTGAAAGGGTGAAGATAATGAGAGGTACCCACCTTCATTACATATATAATGTCTTGGGGATGTAATGTACAGCGTAGGGAAAGTAGTCAATATTATCATAATATCATTGTATGGTGACAGGTGTTTACTGGCTTTTTGTAGTTAAATCTTAAACAGAAGAGAAAAGCTTCCCAAAACATCTAAGTTGTCTCTCTACCCGCAACCCACTGGAAAGCAAACAGTTTAACACTAGAAAATCTGTTACTACAATTCACCACCTTAACAGAACACAGGAAGGAGATACATATTATCTGAGTAGATGCAATGAAAGCATTAGAAAAATCCAGTGTTATTCAGGATACAATTTTTGGCAAACAATGAATAGAAGGGAACTTCCTTATCTTGCAGCAAGAATTATAGTTGATAGTGAAACTGAGGAAGCATTCCAAATAAAGTAAAAAAAAAAAAAAATAGACAAGGTGTCTTTTTTCACTTTTTTTTTTTTTTTGCCATTGTTCTAGAAATCCTAAGACAAGCCAACACACACACACACACACACACACACACACACACACACACACGCACTCACTAAGAATCAACAAGAAAGCTATTAGAATTAATTCAGAAAATTGGCTTTTTTCAAACTACTTTGCAAAAATAAATAAGTGACTAATATCAGAAAAAATAGATTATAAATACTATTTTTAAAATCACATTCACAGTAATAAGTATCTAGAAGTAAATGTAATAGATGTTCAAGGCTTATGTAAAGGAAATAGTAAAACTTAAAAATGGAGTAAAGACTGAAATAATCAAGAGATATTTTGGACACGAATGCTAAGGTCTAATGTTTGAGGTTATAAAAATAATATGTAAATGCATGGCAAATTTAGCAAAACCCCCAGCAAAATTTTGTACATAAATGTGGAAATGATCCCAATCTTCATATATAATCCTAAGACAGTGTTTTACAAAATAAGGAAAACTACTGGATTATTAGGTCTCACATTTTTTTCTGAGTTTTAGTGATTACCAAAATGTGCTATTAACACAATGACATATTGACCGATAGAAAACAATGGTGATCCAAGTATATATGAGAATGTAGTATTGTGTATGGAGAGAGTCATTATAAATCAGTGGGAAAGAGCATTGCATCTGGCTTTGTCAGACCTCCACTCAGCACAATATGCTTCAGGTCTGTCACTTCTACCACAGATGGCAAGAATCCATTCCCTTCCATGGCCAAGCAATATTCCATGGTATGTACCACCTCCTCTTTATCCATTCTTTCATGGACAGACACCAATATTGTTTCCACTTCTTGGCCATTGTAAACAATGTTTCAATGAACATATGGATGCACATGTCTCTGTGAAGTAGCATTGTAGCATTTTTGGTTTCTTTGGATAAGTACCCAGAAGTGGAATTATTGGGTCCTTTTTTGTCTCTTGTTATAGCCTTTGTTTTTTGTTATTTTTGAGGTTTTTTTTTTTTAAATATTCTTTTTCGGGGAAACTGGGATGGCTCAGCAAGTTAAGTACTTGCTTTGCAGCCAAGGGGACCAAGGATTGAGTCCAGACCCCCGCCCATGTGGATCCATATGCTGAACTGGGCTGTGCTTCCCATGAGGGAGGCCCCAAGTTCAATTCTCACCCCTGGTTCAGCCTCTGACCCGAGGGGATGTGCCTCCCATGCCCATTTCCCAGCCTACATGGCCCCCGCCCACCTGTGTGGAATGAAACCATGTTGAGAACTGATGACATACAACTATGGAGACTGCTCTGGGCCCTCCCCCTTGTCTCTATCTCTCTCTGTCTCTCATTTTACAGAGGCCTGGACTCAATCCTTGGTCCCCATGGCTGCAAAACAATCACTTAACTCGCTGAACCATCCCAGCTTCCCTTATAGCCATTGTTTTATAAAGCCTATGTATGTGTGTGTGTTTGTGTGTGTGTGTGTGTATATATATATATTTTTTTTTTTCTGGTATATGTATTGCTACTCACACTTTTTTGTTTGTTTCTTTCCATTTTCATGAAATATCTTTTTCTATCTCTTTACTTTCAGTCTGTGTGTGTCTTTCAATTGTAAGTGCATCTCTTATAGGCACCATATGTAAGGACATTTTTGTTTATTCATTCAGCCCATTCTACGTCTTTTAATTAGAGCTTTTAATCCATTTACATTGTAAGTAATTGTTGATAGATAGGTAGCTATTGCCATTTTATTAGTTGTAATGTTGACCTTTTTTTGTTTGTTTGTTTCCCTGTCTTAAGATGTTCTTCTAACATTCCTTGTAATGGGCATGTTATTAGTGGTGGGGTGATCTCCTTTAGCTTTTTCTTGTCTGGGAAGTTTTTGATCTGTCTTTCAGTTTTAAACTTTAGCCTGCTGGGTAGAGTACCCTTGTTTGTGGGTCCTTGCTTTTTATCACATCGACTACCGTATTTTGTGCCAATCCCTTCTGGCCTACAAAGTTGCTGTTAAAATATCAGTAGACAATGCAATTTGATTTTGCTTATGTGGAATCTAAAGAACAAAATAAACAAACAAAACAGATACAAACTCACTGATACAGAAAATGTTTCTATAGTTGCCAGATGGAAGGGAGTTGGGGATATGCGTTAAAAGGGGGAAGGGATTAAGAATTAGAAATTAATTGTTACAAGGAAGAATGGGGATGTAGGATGTAGCATAACATACACAGTTAGTAATATTGTAATAACTATCTACAGTGTCAGATGGGTACTAGATTTTGGGGGTGATAGATGGGAAGGAGCTAGGGGGAGGGTACAAAACATGAAGAGATTTTTAAAAAGTACAACTTGGTAGATAGAAAATAGTAATGGGAACATAAAGTAAAGCATAAGGAATATAGTCAATGATATGGTTATAACTATATATAGTGCCAAGTGGGTTCTAGACTAATCTGGGGGAACACTGCCTAAATTATGTAAATGTCTAAATACTATGTTATGTACTTGAAATTAATATTAAATAATATTGAATGTCAACTGTAATTGAAATGTTAAAAAGGTGGGGGAGTAAAGGGGAATAAGAGATACAAATTTTCAGGTATAGAACAAATTACATGGGAGTGTAATATACAGCATAGGGAATATGATCTATAATATCGTGTAGAGTGGTACAGTGTCAGGTGGTTGCTAGACTTAATATGGTATCACTTATTTAGGTATATAAATGTTGAATAACTATGATGTACCCATGAAACTAAAATAATGTTGTATGTTTCCTATATTTTTAATAAACATCTTTAAAAAATAAATAAATAAATCAGTGGGTAAGACAAGACTCTTCAACGAGAACTACTGAGACACTTGATTATCCCCATAGAAGTAAATGAAATGAGATTATTACTTCACATCATTTACACAAATTCATTCCACCGAGGTTAAAGCTCTGACTTTGAACAGCAAAACTTAAAAAATTTTAGAAGGAAATATAGGAAAAATATATTTTAACCTTGAGGGCAGTGAAAGCATTCTTAAAAGAGACCCAGAAAACATAATCCCTAAAGGGAACATTTGGTGTTTGACTACATTCAAAGTTAAAAAATTCTATTTGATCAGGGACATAGTGTACAAGACTAGCACAGACTGACTGGCAGAAGATTTTTGCAAATCATACACTGGCAAATGATTACTGTTTAGAATATACAAAGGGCTGTTACAAATCACAAGAAAAAAGATAAATCACCCAATAGAACAATAGGCAAAGGAACAGAGCAATTTGCAGAAACAGAAAATATAAGCCCACATTACCATTATCGGGCACATGCAAATTACAGTAACAATGATGCAACGTTTCATACCCATTAATTAACAAATATTTCAAAATGAAAAGAATTGTGAGGGAGAATCAGGGAAGGTCATACGTTGCTAGTGGGATATAAATTGGTACAACTCCTTCGAAGAGAAACTGATAATATTGGGTAAAACTGAAGGACAAATATGAGGTATGTCTGGAAAAAAATTGAGCCCTAAAGGCCTCTATTTTTTGTATTTCACAGCTGGATAGTTTCTGGACAGCCCTGTATAACATGCATTGGAAATATACTGAAGCCAGAGCTGAACGGCTGTGGTTAATTCTAAAGAGGGGGTGGGGGATGGGAAGAAAGGGGTATATTGCCTGAAGGAAATTGTAATGTTTTGCATAGTTAAAAAATATCTGAAGCAAATGTGGAGTAAATATCATCATTATTTAAATCTGTTGGGGGTTTGGGGATAATGTTCATTTGTACAAGACTTTTCTATAGGATTGGAATATTTGGTAATTTCTTTAAAGAAAGAGTTGAATGGAGAGGCTTCAGGACCAAAACAATAGTTTTCAGGACATCAATAAATAGCTCTTCCTGGAATGCATTCACCCCAGAAATCTATATTCACATTGCTCACATCCTTATTTATTTTATACTTTTCCTCAAATCCTACGTTCTTTCTCAGTGAGGCTCTCCCTGGCCTTTGACACTTACTAACTCCCTCTGATGTGTTTTTTTAAGTCGAACGTCTATCCTTATTTATCGTACTACATGTTTATATTTATTTATTCGTATTATTTACTTGTATTATTCATTTGTATTGCTTGCATTTATCTGTCTTTCCTATCAGAATACAAGCTCACCATGGTAGGGATTTCTGTCTATCCCAAGCACCTAGGAGAGGACGTGACACAGAGCAGATGTTCAATACATATATGTTCAATAATTGAACGAACAGATAAATTCTGGTTCTAACTGTGGGTGCTGGGAAGCTGCCTGCATTGTTGAAAGAGTGGAGAAAGGAGCGATACCGGCAGGACGCTGTGTTTGATCTGGGTGATGCTGATTGGGAGGGGAAGATGGCACAAAAGTGAGGT
>PVKE010017577.1:0-30582 GCA_004027555.1 Craseonycteris thonglongyai
AAACACACTTATCCCATTGTTCTTACCACTTTATGAGGCAGTTCTAGAAGTCCTCTTTCATGAGTATCTTCAGTTGTGCTGTCGTGGCTGCCTCAATGTCCTAAATCAATTCAACACTTTTACCTCTCATGGTCATTTTGACTTTGGGAAATAGCCAGCATCGCATGGTGCCAGATCCAGTGAATGAGGTGGATGAGGACATGCCGTAATGTTTTTATCTGACAGAAGCGATGTGTGACACGGAGCATTGGCAAGAAGGAGGTTGAAACCATTCGCCCATTCCTCAGGCGTTTTCTACACATATCGCTTCTTAGACACCCTGATAAGCCTTTACTAGTACAATGTGTCCTCATCCACCTTATTCACCAGATGTGGCACTGTGTGACTTCTGCCTCTTCCCCAACGTCAAGATGACCAAGAAAGGTAAACGATTAGGGTGAGATCAGGATGCTGAGGCAGCCGTAGCAGCACAGCTAAAGACACTCACAGAAGACCTCCAGACTTGCTTCAGAAAGTGGCAAGATAAGTGTGTTCAAAGTGAGGGGCAGTATTTTGAGGGAGATTAATGTCAATGTGTCTTTTACTGTAGTATTTTTTTTTAATTTACACATTCACCATACTTTTTGATCATACCTCATAAATTGCTTTACGTGGGAGAGTCAGCTAAGGTAGTACCTGCTAGATAGCCAGAAACCAAAGGCTGCACAGAAGTTCTAAAGTTTTTACCTTACTATCGCCTACTCTTCCTAAAATAGTGGATAAGTGTAATTACTTAGCTTTGATGAAATAAATAACTTTGTCCATTAACCAAGTCTTTCTAACCTAATTCGTTTCAGCAGGCATTCACTGACGATATCCTAGTTCCTAGTACTATAGGCCGATTTATAATTATATGACAGCACTCCAGTCCCAATGAGGGTGAGTAATAGCCAACAATGATGGCTAACACAGGATCTGCTCAGAAGGTGGCAGTGCTATATATGTATTTAATCCATGTAACTGCCATATGAAATGAATAGATTAACATTATTTTAGAGGCGAGAAAACCAAGACACGGAAGATTAAGTAATATGCCCAAAGAGGGCTGTCCAGAAAAATATCCAGCCATAAATGCCTCTATTTTTCATATTATATGGCTGGATACTATCCAAACAACCCTTGTATTTTGGTCCACTGTGTTAAAGAGAGAGAGGGGGGAGAGAGAGAGAGATTTTTTAAGTTATTTATTTATTTATTTTATTGTTTGAGAGAAGGTGAGAGAGAGAGTAAGGGGGGAGGGCCCAGAGCAGTCTCCATAGTTGTACGTCATTAGCTGTGACATGGTTTCATTCCACACAGGTGGGTGTGGGGCTGCACAGGGCAGGAACCAAACTGGGGGTCTCCCTCCCTTATGGGAGGTGAGAACCTTCTCCGCCATCCTGGTGGTTACCAGTTGCACCGCAGTTCAGCATATGGGTTTGCACGGGTCAGGGCTGGGAATTGAACCCCAGGCTTCGTGATTATGTGGAAAGTGGTCAACCACTGAGCTATCCCAGCATCCCCTTAAAGTAGTTTTTAATCAGTGTATTTATCCCAAAGAGTCTCTTAGCTACTCCAGAATCAGTCACATGGTGTTAGAAAAATAATAAACATGGTGTGTTCTCTGGGTTGATTGAGAATTTAATGAGAGATGACATCTCAGTCTGGGAGTAGCATGGCTTAACTTTTAATCTGGGCTCTGAAGTGTCCTAGAGCTTGGAGTAGCTTATTAATTCCCTCTGTATCATTTTCTTAATGTGTAACATTCACTAATAAACAGCTACTGCCCTTTTGTGGTAAGAATTAATGGTTAGTGAGTAGCAAGTATTACTTTCATAAAATAGTCTTAATTGTTTGCTTTATACATTTTCTGCTTTATTATTTTTATTATTTCTCTTGCCTCTGTAATTGATAGTTATTGGGTTCTCATTATTTTTTTATTAGTCATTTTGTAAAAACTACCTTGTGATATGTCTTCCCTCCTACGCTTTATTTTCCTCCAAATGTCATTAGCAGAGGCAGGAGGCTGGCAAATATCTCTCGCCTCCAACAGACTTGGAGCTACAGGCAGCTCCTCACGGCTCGCCCCTTGCCTCTGGGAACAAAGATTCCCAATGTGTGGGTTGCTGTTCTGTGCGAGGACCTGTATAGAGCCAAGGAGGTTTCCTAGAAAAACATCCTCCATAACAGTGAGAAGGCAGGAATAACAGGGTCTGTGTGGAGACTGTGGGCTCCTTTCATGTGGGAGGAGAGGAGCAAATGGTCCCACCCAGTGTGTGACAGGCATCGTGTGCAATGACATATCACGGGGCACTCTGTATACAAGGGCAAGGAAATTATCATTGCACAGTGCAAAGAAGCCCAAAGGCCAGTCTCCCTACAAGTGGGTACCTCTATATGTCCAGCCACCATCACCTAGGGACTTCTCTCCAGTTCTTATTCCTCACACAATCTCGCATCGCCTAGTATTGTTTTCTTGAAATCTTCTGTGTGGTTTTTCAAATGTATGTAGCCAGACATTCTGAGTATGATGTAACTTATTAGGTATATACAAGGGCTGTCAGGAAAGTATCCAGCTATGTAATATGAAAAATGGAGACATTTATGGCAGGATTTGTTTCTGGACTGCCCTCGTATATAAATCAGAACTCTTCTGGTCTACTGAGTATTGTAAATGTATGTTTAGATGTAACAAAATATCAGTGGGAAATGTCTTTAGAAAGTAAGTACTTTACAATATACATGGGATGTCTTTTAAATGCTTAAAGCAACTGATCCATTTTGAAGACATAACTTACAAAAAGAGGCACAAATATTAATTACAAAGATGGAAACTCACTTGGCAATTTATAGCCTGGAGTGAATGTTTACAGATCCAGGCATAAATAGCAGAATGTGAGACAGTTTAATGGAAGACTTAATTGCATAAACCAAGGACCCACTTAGAGTCACCAGCTTTACCAGGGTCTCAAGGGGGGCTGAGTAGGTAAGAGTGACGTTAGCCTATATGTTAAATTCCTCTCTGCTCCATGCTCCTCCCACCTCAGCCCTGCCCAGCCTTTTCCTGACAGCTGGCTCTTACTTACTATGCTGTGATGAACAAGATCTGTATCTAAGTACAAAATAGGGGCTAAAAATGAAAATGGCTACAGAAACCACTCAGGTCACTTAATGAGTGTGGTTCTTCTGGGACTTCAATTTGTTTATATTTATTTTTGAAAACTGCATCTAACACCTGGTCTCAGTATCAGGGAGGCACTGGGGAGCAGTGGGGACAGTGGCAAACAGGAGAGCATGTGTGCACTCTGAGGACATGGCTGCTCACCCCTGCCTGCCATTGTCAGGCGGTCATGTGGGCCCAGGGTTAACACATTCCAGAAGAACTGTCCTCTTTGCACCTGTCTGTAAAATTTCCTTGCTTTTAAATGTTGGCAACTTATAAAATGATAATTTAAAAAACAAGAAACGCTCTGTAGGTCAATACTGTGTAAGTCAAATAAAACATAACCACATGCTGACTCTGGCCCGTGGGCCAGTGCTTTGAGAGCTGGCATACAAATCAGATATGGAGCAGACACTGGGATCAGGGATTGGTTTTCTCAAACAAAGGGCAGCCAGGCTCGGTGAGTGCCCCAGGTGTGGCATGATGTGGTCCAGTGGAGCCTCTGCCACTCCTTCAGGACCCAAAATGACTCTGGGGGTGTTGAAGAGGGAAGAGGGGATAAAGCAGTAATGGTGGGAGGTTAGTCATTAGCCAGCAGGCAGGAGAAGCACGTAGGGGCAGAAGTCCTGTCTAGCCCTTTGAAGATGGAAGCAAAGCCACAGAATTCCCAGCACCCACAAGGTTCAGGGTCAGGCACCCCATGGGCAAAGCCTTTGCCCTGGGCTCCAACCACAGTTTGTTTTGTTCTTTGCCATTGGGTCTCCAATGAAACTCTCTCTCTGACCTCCAGGGGGCGTGGGAGAGGGAGAGCCTGGTGGTGCGTGTGGTTCGCTGTATCAAGAGGGAGGAAGCCCAGGTTTATCCAACACCAACAGCCTGGAGCAGCACCTCACCTCTGTTCCAAGCACGCAGCAGCTTCGCAGTGTGTGGCCTCCGCCGGGCCCTACCCGTATCCTCCGATCCTCCACGCTGTTCCCCTCCCATCACGCACAGCCCTAGAGGCGCCTGCTCTTCTAGAGCTTTTCAAGGGCTGGCCACTTAGAAATGGCCTTGCAGCCCTTAGAGCTGAGAGTCCTCAGGACCAGGATCCTAGGGAGGCCACAACAGTGAGACAGAGGGACACTTTGTGTCCCTGTCACAAAGGACCCTGAGTCCTTCGTTACAAAGAGAGCCAATGTGTGGGCTGCCAGCTAACGGAAGCCCCAGCCTGCCAGATCACGAATCCTCCCAAAGCGGTCTTTGCTCATCTGTCACACGGAAGAGCACGCTAGCTGCCACCCTGGACTGCTGAGAGCACTGAGACAAGTGAACTCAACAAAGCTTACGGTGACGGTTTTGATAATGACAGTTGTCACCACGTACAGGGTCCCCTCCCCCACAACAGAACAAAATATTTAGAAGTGCTTTCAACAAAAGTCAGAGCAGAGACTTTAACTAGAACACTCAGCCAGAAGGCACGTGACTAGGGGACGGTGCCTGGAGTGGATACTGTACCGCTCGCGAGAGAAGGGAGAGTGTAACCCCAAGGGTAGGAAGAAGGGGGAGAAAAGGAAGAAAAACAGCCACAGAGAGCCCGGAGGTCTATGGACACTGGCTCAGGTCCTCACATCCCAGACCAGTCACCTCCAGTGTCCCTTGAAGTCACTCCCCAGTCACTTCAAGCCTGTGCCTGTGAAAACAAGGGTGAGCCTGCAGCAACCTTCCAGATCCGGAGTTGGATCACTGGGTTAATTTCATAAAAGGGCAGCACCAAGGAGCAAGGCAGACCTCCCCAGGAGGGCACGGCCCCACCGCAGTGCCAGGCGGGCAGCGTGGTGGCGAGGGTGCAGCCATGAAGGCTGGCCATGGGACTAACCAGAACTCACCGTGGGGGAGATGAAGTGGGGCGCACCTGGACCAGAGTGGTAGGCCCAACCGCATGCTCTCAGACTGTCTATATGGGGCTCGGCCAGCAACACCATGCCTCTGTTCCCAGCGCCTGACCCGTGACACCAGCATCCTAATGGACCCTGCTGTCAGCAATGGATAAACACTGAGCTAATAGATGTCAAACAGCATTTGTATGTGTGAGATGCCTTCACCTGTTCCCTCCCAGGACTCTCCAACTGAAATTTGAAATTCGGACAGATGGGTCAGCTCCAGACAGCTCCTCTTCCAGCAATCTCCTGGGAGAGGCACAGTTATGTAATTACTTCCTAAACAGACAGAGGCGGTTGAGTGTATTAAAGCACAGCGACAACCACCACAAGAAGCTGCTATTCAATCTTCTCCTCTTGGAGAAGATGAAAAGGCAAGCAGTTCCCTAGGAAACCCCTGGGAATGGGTGTCACCCCGGGAGTTTCAGTGGCTTTCATACATTCGTTGAAAGCACACTTCACAATGAATTACCTTGTTCATTAGAAATTCTACAGAAGGTCAGTGGGAGGTAAAGGTCTGGGGGAGAGGAGGTGAGCTTAGCATCTGAAATATAATGTGAGAATCAAACCACACTTCAAGGTGTCACCCAGGCTCCCGCAGGTGCTAACAGCAGGGTCACAATAGATCCTTGGTCTGGGGTTCAGTGCCAGGGACATCTGTAGCTTTCGGAGCATGCCACAGACTCCTGTCTGGGCGCATCTGTGTTTGGGGGTCAAGCTAATGTAGTGCCGGCACTCGGTAATGAATGGATTCCCCTGCTCTCTCGGGCTCTATTTTAAACTGTCATCATTTTAAACCATGAAATATGTCAAGTGATAATTAAACCCCACTACAGACAGATACTGTGAAAATGATTAACTTTTACCATTTGCTTCACACACATATTGAATATGCCAAATCCCCCAGGTATGGGATCCTCACATTGACAGACAAGAAAAGTTGTCTTTATAACAATTTATTTTTACAAGAACCCGAACAGGACTAAAAACTGTGCTTCCCCACTGGGTTTTAGTTTGAAATGTTGTGTCGTAAATTCACCATGAGAGGAGTCCCACCCCGCCTCAATTAGCTGTGTGACCTGGGAAAAGTTCTTCCCCACCTCTGAGCATGCATCTGCTCACCTGGCAGATACCACCGATAAAATCTTCACTCCACCTCTCTCAGAGGCCTGCTTGAATGTGGATTAAATGAGATGACACATGAGAAAGCTCTCTGAGAGCAAAACTCAGCCTGGGAACACTACCCAAGTATAAGATGTTATTTTCAATTCTGTATGAGAGGACAATGTGACATGCTAGCACAGCTTTTCAAACCTGCTGTCTTAAAAAAAAACCAACTCAACTCATTTGCTTTTCAGCTGAAGTTTCTAAGCATGAGACTAGATCTGACCTTATCAAATCAACGTCTCCTCTTAGCCACAGGACTCCCGTTCGGTGCTCAAATACACAGTGACTCCACACAAACAATAAAAATTCAAATAAAGCAGCCCAGCAGCTGAATGGGAACCCTGCTTCCATCAAAAGAGAGAGAGCAAGTCACTGCTGAAATTAGAAAAGCGAACAGATTGACATATAGTTTTTGACTCCCACAATTCACTTTCCAGACCAGTGACTCGGTTTTTTCTCGAAGGCCCATTTCTTCTGAACGCAGAGGTCCCTGGCTCTCTCTGGAGGCGGCAGCCCCGCAGGTCCCATGGCCCTAACCTGTGGGCACTTCAGCCACAGAACCATGAGCCCACACTTGCAAATATGAACATTTCAATCAGAACTGCACGGACATCGTTGAATTTCCATCGAGAAAGCGCTTTCCTGAATGACCTCAGCTAAGCCCATGTTAATTCTTTGATTGATTTCCTGAAGTATTCAAAGGGTCCCCCACTTTTTCCTACTCACAAGATTGCAACGCTGATGTCAGAGGATGTTTATGAGGATAAATAAGAGACTGAATGTGAAAATGTTTCCATTAAGAACTGTCCCTGGGAAAGCCGGGATGGCTCAGTGGGTTAAGTGCTCGCTTTGAAGCCCCGGGGACCGAGGATCGAATCCCGGCCCCGGCCCATGCTGACCCACAAGCTGAACTGGGGTGTGTCCCCAGTTCAGTTCTTGCCAGGACCTATGTGGGAGGCTCCCGGCCCAGTTCCTGCCCTGCACAGCCCTGTGCCCGCCTGTGGAGTGAGACTATGTGGAAAAACTAATGTCAACTGCGGAGACTGCTCTGGGCCCTCCCCCTTCTCTCTGTCTCTCTCTGTCTCTGTTTCTCTCTGTCAAAAATCAATAAAATAAATCTTTAAAAGAATTATCCCAATCTAAGGAGTTTGTATTAAAGCAGTGAGTGAGCCTTTGCCCCTGATTTAACGCATGGACAAATGGGAAACTGCTTATTAAAAAGTGGCTCCGAACAAGAGCCCTGGTTGTATCACGGGCCCAGGTACCCCCACCCTATCTGTGTCCTCGTCTGCCACAGAATTGCCCATTTGGAAGCAGCTGCAGTGATCCCCCCCCCCATCCCCTTCCCAAGAAAGGGGATTTCTTATTTAAAAAAAAAAAAAAAGAACATTAAAGCACCTGAGAAGCCCAGGGACCTAAGTGCTGATGTCACTGCCAGGAGGAACTTGTACAATCCCCCTGGTGTGCGTGCCCTTTGTGAGGAGGATGTGTTGGGGTTTAACAAACACTGATGCCTCCCGCGGTCTGGGCCAGTGGAGGCTCACTGCCCCTCAGCAGGTGATCGCGTCTGTCACAGTGGAAGCGGTTGGGAGAGCTGAAGACCCAGGGGCAGGAGGCAGCAGTGACTGAACAACAAAGAAAAAAAAGATGCCCTGTATTGGTCATCAGGGATCTGGGTTCCAATTCATACTCCCTTGTAAGCTCCTCTGGCTTCAGGTCAGCAGCAGTGTTGCCTCTTGGCCTCAGTTTCCTTCTCCAAAGATGGCAGCAAGGGTTCCCTCACTGAAATGCTAGGTGAGGACTTGGTAAGCTTAGCTTGGCATTGAGGCAAACCCGCTTGGGGGTGCAAGATGTGACAGATACCCGGATGCACAATGAAGTAAATGGCATAGTGGACTTCTTCACCTTCCTGCATCTATGAGCACCTTAGCTGGGCAGAGCCCCCGTTGTCAACTGGGGACACACCTTCCTCCCACTCTGGCGGCAGGGCCGTGGCCCATGACTCTCGCTAAGCCCAGCAGTACACAGCGTGCCCCTGGCCTCATCGCTGTGTCAGGGGTGGACATGTGGCCTGAGCCCTGCAACCTGAATATCTCTAAGCACTTTTGTGGGAAGTCTCAGACCAGAGCCTCTCTCCTCCATGGGACCTGCAGGTGTGAAGGGCTCCTGGGAAGAGGTTGGAACTCACCAAGAGGGCAGTCCGTTGTGAGGAGTGAAACAAAGAGAGCAACCAGGTCTTTTTGGCCTATATCTCATGTGCTGGAACCATCAGCCTTCACCTCTCCATGCCCTGCCCAACAGTCCAGATCTATCAGCCAGTAAGCTCCTCTATTCGTTTATCTACGTGGGTTGGGTCTTTGCTATGTGCCCCTCGGTGCAGCGCCTGGCCATGGTGCAGGCACACCCAGGTGGTCTTTCTGTCCACAGGACACCCATACATCTCAGCTGACACACTGATTGACGTGTGTGCTCTGGAGGGGCAGGGACCACATCTTGTCATTGCTTCACGCCAAGCAAACCCTGATTTGCCCAAGGACACTTCCATTAGCACTCAGAAAGCTTCAAGAGCCCCTAAGAATGGTGCTTGCCTTTCCAGAGGGGCTGGTTCTCCTTAGCGGCAATAGCGCTGCTTCAGGAGCCCTGTGGCGGTGGAGGGCAGCTGAGGGCCCAAGAACCCCCCTCTGTGGCCTCCAGAGAAGAGGGCGGTGGGCAATGACCGGCTCAGGTGCCTGGCTGAGCCAGCCCCACGCACCAGCCAACCATGCTGACTACTCAACACCAACCTGGACCTCCCCCCCGCGGATGGCACCCATGTCCCTGAAGGCTGGGGGACTGTCACATCGCATGAAGCCTGCTCATGTCACATGTTCCCCGACTTCCTGGAGAACATAAGGCAAACTTACCAGACTGTGTGCAAAATTCAATACTCTGTAGAACGGTTTCTACAGTGCAGTCTCTGAAGCGTTTCTTGGGACCCAGTGACGGTCCTGGCCAAGAAAAACTGGAGCTGTAATAGAAGTGTGTGGAGAGCCCCTGGCTGGGTTGTGACGCTCAGGACCTCCAGACCTGGGTGCCTGATATGCAAGGACCTCCAGGGACACTGCAGCTCACCAAACCCACCATGCGTCCCAGAGGACACACAATGACGCCCTCGCCATGAGGGAGAAAGAGGCCAATGGCCCCGCAGCAGTGAGCCCCGGAAGGGAGGGGGCCAACCGAAGAGAAAGCAGCGAGAGGCCCCGCTCGGGGAGCTGAGACGCTCACCCTGTTGGTTATCTCCAGTTTGGGCTGAGAGATTAAAGATGTGTTAAGAGACAACATAATCTGAAAATAAGGAGGCTATTTTTGGCAAAGCGTTGTTAAAAGATTAACTAATCCTGATGACAAGAAAAGAATTAGAACATAATGGTCAGTGGGATTCTGTACCTCATTTCCTAATAAAGAAAGATTACTGAGACAAAAAGAGACAGAAACAAATGAATTTTTAAGCCACACATAATTAACCCCAGAGGACTGCCAATAGCACGTTAGTATTGCTGGGGCATATGGCTTCACACAATTGAAACATCTGACTACAGTGTTTATAAGGAGAAGACAATTGAAAAGTTCCTGAAAAGCAGAGAAACTCCTTCTTGCTTGGGGTCCAGGCAAGGGATAAAAATGACAAATGTCAATGCTGGGATCCCAGAGAAGAGAGGCAAGCCTCCTGGCAAGGATGGCTTCAGCAGGGCTGCTTGGAATGCCACCACCGCCTTCTGTGGGCCTGCTAGGATGCTGGGTGCTCAGGGCAGGACTGTCTTGTGAAGGCCTCACCTTACTGTCCTTATGAACCTGTGGAGGCTCACAGCCTTAGGGGACATGACTCCTGTCCCACACATTCCACACAGTTCCCACAGTTCCCAATGGCACATCCTCCCACAAGGAGACTCCTTGACAAACACACTGTGCTGCACAGGGTTTGTGACCCCAGCCCACACCTACCAGGCCCCACAGTTGGTCTGTCATAACCATAGAGACTTACTTAGTCTATTTGCACGAGCACCTTTCAAGTCCTCTTCAGCAGAGGGACCCACATGTTGTCTGAAAGAGCACAGTTAGGAAGCCAGGATGGCTCAGTGGGTTGAATGCTCATCTTGCAGCCCTGGGGTCCAAGGATCGAATCCAGGCCCCAGCCTGTGGGGACCCCTATGCTGAGCTGGGCTGTGCTTCCCATGCGGGAGGTCCCTAGTTTAGCTCCCGCCCTAGGCATGCTTCCCATGTAGAAGGCCCCCAGCTCATGGAGGCCCCCAGCCTGGTTCCTGCCCTGCACAGCCCTGCATCTACCTGTGCAATGAAACTATATCGAAAACTAAAGACGCACAACTATGGAGACTGCTCTGGGCCCTCCCCACTCTCTCTGTCTCTCTCTCTCTGTCCAAAAGTAAGGAAAGAAAGGTAGGTAGGAAGAAAGGAAGGAAGGAAAAGAAAGAAAGAAGAAAGCATAGTAGCTCTCTGAGGCTAGTCATGAAGGAGAGGCATGCCCCAGGGCACCAGTGGGAAGAGTAGGCATAGGAGATAGGTAGGACCAGGCACCCTGCAGCTATGGGGTCCACTGCCAAAGCACCTGGCAGCCCTTCTACCTGTGATTTTACCTTATGATACGCGGAGATGTGATAAGAGCCAGGTCAGCCCTGGGAAGCGGCAGGAGGAAGCGCCTTGATCCCTGCTCTCCCGGGACAGGTCCTACACAGCTGCATGACAGCACAGGCCACAGGTGAGTGGTGCCAGCACAGAGAAACACGCCTGCAGTAGCGGCAGCAGCACAGGTACCACCCGTCATCAGCCCAGAGCTGTGCACGGCCAGGTTCTGCTTCTTCCACATCAGCCAGGGGCAAGGCTGGAACGGCCACATACTCCGAGCCGGGAAGACCTGTGGGCAAGGACAGGCACGTGCGGTGGCCGGAGCGAAGGCTCGGGCCCACTCTAGTGGGCCTGTCGGGGCTGGTCTTTCTGGGCTGAGCGCTTAGAACTCTCTCAGAGAACAGAAGCTTGGGGTTATCCGCAGCCTGAGCATCTCTGGCTAAGGCTGCGCTGGGTCCTCAGAAGGTGCTCTTGTCTGCACTCCCCGAGCTTCAATGCAGTGATCGACAGGGCAATAAATGGAAAGGAAACTGTGATGCTCAAGGACAATTTCTGAGCCCAGTGCCCAGAGAGCCCCTAATCTGGGGAGAAAGTTTTCCTGTGTGCTTGCCCTCAAGTTCTTAAAGACACCAACAACAAGGGGGCCATTTGGCTCTTCTGACTGCAATCAGAGAATTTGAGTAGAAAGTTAAAAAAAGATGCTGACAGAGGACAGGAATGGGCCTGGGCTAAGTTTCAGAAAATTCTTCATAGGAAAAGCGAACAGGCTACAGCAAGCTTGTCCAACCCACTGGCCACAGGCAGCATGCAGCCCAGCATGGCTTTGAATGTGGCCCAACACAAATTTGTAAACTTTCTGAAAACATTATGGATTTTTTTGCAATCTGCTTTTTAGCTCATCAGCTATTGTTAGTGTTAGTGTATTTATGTGTGGCCCAAGACAATTCTTCTTCTTCCAATGTGGCCCAGGGAAGCTGCGGTTGGACACCACTGGGCTACACCATGACGGTCACATGCATGTCTGCTTGGTGACAGAGGAATGGACTTGGTGACCTGACACATTCCTCACTCTACATGTAAGGCCAGACCGGCAGATGCAGGATAAGAAGAGCCATAATAGTGATGTCCGGCCTCACGGGCACTGGCGTCACCACCCACACTGTGCCAAGGGCGGTCCACACCCACTCCCTCCCCACGTCATCTCCACGAGGCGGGGAGGGCATCGACTGCCAACTTCCAGCACCCTCCCTCTGATGAGCAAGCCTGTCCCCACTCCCCAACATCTGAGTGAGGGTGACTCTGCACACCCACGGGGCATCACAGAATCCCATCCCCTCCCTGCCACAGTGACTGGGTCAGGGCTTGAGTCGCAATACCAGCTCAGCAAATCAGAGTCCTCGTGGGGACTTTTCAGGCATCGTTCTGGGGAAAATCGGTCTCACCCCCTGGGGCGTTGAGCAGTCAGGACTCTGTGAGCTGCGGTCGCTTGTAACCATCCCGCAAGACTGGGCAAAGGACGCCACCGTGCAAAGATAGGGACGGAAAGGGACAGCATGAGAGCCCTTGTCGCAGCTGCTCCTGAAGCCAGGTTCCCCCTGCGATTCTGCTGCTTCATGAGCCTTCCAGGCTTCAGCCAGGGCAAGCTGGCTTTCTACAATCCAGAGTTGGGACTGATGGTCTGTACTATTATTATCCCAAATTTTTTTTTTCCAGATAAGATTGAGACACTAGTGCAAAGAGACACTGTAAATAAGCAGAGAGGTGGGGTCCTCCTGCCTACCAATCAGTCATGATCAAAACTGGGAACCAAATCATGCACTATATTTCAACCAGAACCCACCAGCCAGCTGTGCTACGCACGTCCCACTCAACCTGGGGCAACCAGGTTCAGTATTGTTTTCCAGTGGCTGAAAAAGATCAGCACTACCCAGAAAGAGCTAGTTTCTGTGAGGGTGGAAATAGAAGGAGACAGACGTCACTCCCAACTTTTTGGAGCCCAGTGCCTAACCGCAGGAGAGAACAAGCAAACTCCGCTGGACGTGAGCGAGAGTGGAATGGGGAATGTAACTCCATCTCTTTCCCCAGACAGCAGTCTTGACTTGAAAAGGAGCCACTGCCCCAGGCACTGTCAAGTCCAAATGACTCCCTTGCCAATTTCCCACATCTGCAGCCATTAAAAGAGTTACCTCCAAGGAAGCTAGGAGTTTATTAATCTGTTTCATGGAAGAGAGTCGGCCACTTCACAATGTACCCAGATAGATTATGCAGGCAACAAAGAGATCCAGAAAACAGCTGCTAAACAAAATCAAAATCAGCGGTAAACCGAATGCAAGTCTTGACAGCTGAAGTTCTCCCAGATGTTGAGAACTATAAAGGGGCTGTTAGAAGCAGCTGCCGATTAGTGACAAATTCCAAGAGCTTTCAGAAAGCGAGGTGCTTGTTGCACACTCAGGACTGGCAGGTCATGTTTATCGAGGACGTGCATTGCTAAGGAGCTGGAGCCACCCTGGCACCATGTGTAACTGCCAACCCCCTTTCTGTTTCCGTGAAGGCCGCTGCATTTGTCCCCTCAGGTCTCTCTCACAGCCCGGCTGAGAGCCAGGCCAGGCTGGTCTGAACGGGGACATGTGAGTGAGCCCTCATGGGCTAATGCAACGTGACATGGGTGCCCACCCCTACACTCACAGCCTCTAATCACGGCAGCATCGCAGACATCTGCAACAGCTCACCCAGCAGCCTTCCTAAGAGAAGGCTGACAAGGGCTGAATTATCCCGGCCACTTGCTCAGCTCACTCAAGCCTTTTCTCGTGGCTGTAATTCAACATGATGGGATCAGTTAGAGAAAAGCACTGGTTCGAGCAGATGAATTCTGGCAGTCGTAATCACCGCCCGCCCTCCGAGTGGGCACGGCAGTGTTGTGGAGAGGTGAGGTTGGCACCTTTGGATGACGCTTCAGCAAAAAATGGAAATTAAATTGTAGGTGTCTGGAGGGAGGTGTAAAAATGCCTGCACTGGAAACAGCTGACACAGCTGCTAGCTCTCCCTCCCCCTGCAGCCAGCACAGGTGGGTCCCTGGCGCCAGGAGAGCACAGGACTGCTTGGGGGGGTGGGGGGGAGGGGGCGGGGAGCTTTGTCCAGATGGAAAGCTGTGGGTCCTTCCCAAAAGACCCTCTACCAGTCTTGCAGTCCTGCCACAACCTCTGATACTGAATCTCTGATGCTATATCTGCCTCCAGGTTCCCCTGAGAGTCCTTACCACAAATTGAACTTGTAAGCAAAGCTCCTTCAGGGAGTTCTCTTCCAGGAGTCCCTGTCCGCTCTCTGGGCTTGGCAGTGGGCATGTGGGTACACAAGCCCTTGTATGTGATGGTGCAAGATCAAGTCACTCAGGACACTGCCCCCATTAGAGAGAAGGCAAGTGCATTGGAGGCATGTTGGTTCAGAGGAAGTCCTTGTTCCTGCTCAAGTTAGCAGGGATTGGAAGGAAGGAGCCTCACGGGTAGGGTAGGATCTGCTCTGCTCATGCCATGGGTTGCTGAGGGCCACGGGAGGTAAGCAGTGTGAAAAGTGATTGTCATTATTACCACCTTGCCACTGGTCCATGTGCCGCCCATGGCAGTCACTGGTACCAGGGCATGTCCACAGCCTGGACACTGAGCTCATAGCAGGACTGGCAGAGAGCATTGCAGGGAGCACCAGCCGTGCACAGACACAATGAAGTTAAGCGGCCATAGGAAACTAAGTTTGGGAAATGCTACATATGACATCACAGGTTTGAAAGTCATATTTAGCATCTTAGAGCTCTGGGAAGTTCTGCAGTAAAAATGTCTACAACAATGACAAAACTAGCTCAATATCGAGTCCAGCATTTGCGAACTAAAACTGCCTATTCGTTTCCTAGGGCTGCTGTAACAGAGTTCCACAAACTGATGATTTAAATCAAGAGAAATTTCTCACAGTCCTAGAAGCAGGACATCAGAAGTCAAGGGGTTGGCTGAGCCTTGCTCCCTCTGGAGCCTCCAGGGAAGGATGCTTCCTGGCTGTGGTGGTTGCCAGCAATTCTTCGCATTCCTTGGCCTCACAGACTCATGATTCCAATCTCTGCCTCCAACCTCACAGAGCATTCTCCTTGTGTATCTGTGCCCAAATGTCCCTCTTCTGATAAGGATATCACTGATTGGATAAGGGCCCATCCTAATACAGTACAATCTCATCTAAACTTGTCACATACCTGTCAACACCCTCGTTCCAAAGATGGTCACATCCATAGGTTTTGGGTTAGGACTTCAACATGTCTTTTTCAGGGAGCACAATTCAATCCCTAACACCAAGCTTATTTGAACATGGAGCATTTTCATCAGTGTGTCAGCTAGGAACAGCCAATGGATTTCACCCAGAACACTCTTTGAAGAGCGTCTTTCTAGGACCAAGCACTCAGCGCCTCACTTATGTATCGCTAGGGCAAGATCAGAGTGAAAAGACAATATGCACAAAGCAATTTGTAGTTTGCACTTAATTCAAGACCTGATTACTGAGCAACTATAGGCTCTGGGCTAGGGCTGCGACGGGTGTGGGTGAGGAGAGGGTCCCTGCCCTTACCTCCCAGATAGGTAGGTAAGCTAAACATTTCAAGGACAATGGGAGGGGACAAAGGAGAGGTGGCATTTGACAAGGATGAGGGACAAAGAGCAAGCAGGTGGTGGAAACAGTGTAAGTAAGGCTAGAGGTAAGAAAGCCGGGCTGCCGCCTGGGAACCATAACACCACTGGATCTAAGGATGGGAGGCCGGAGGGGGAAGTGAGGCAGAAAGCATATCTACAGCACACAGTGTGCTCCTGCCACCCCACTGTGATTTAGCCTGGACTCCATGGGACAAAGCAGGTCACTTGAGAGAGGGTACGTGCACCAGAGGGACACCGATCCAGAGGAAGTCCTTGTTCCTACTAAACTTAGCATGGATGAGAAGGAAGGCATCTCTGCTAATATTAGCTCCTCTAACTTCTCACCTCACAGACGTTGTGAGGAGTTTCTAAGAGCCATTTAGTATAAGGCTGCAACTGGTCATCCAATGGTAGCACTGAACCCTGGATGGAGCTGATACTCCTGAGGCAGGTGTAGTATTAAAACAAAACAAAACAAAACAAAAACAGGGAAGTATCTTAGGTTTTGGTACTGAGGCTACCGCTCCAGACCTCTCCAGAATCTCCTGAGCCTGGCAAACTGGGCAGAAGAATTATTTGCTCCTCTTTCAGTTCCAGGTCCAATTGGAGCTAAGAAACCAACCTTAAGTATCGGTGGCGAGGCAATAACATCTTATATGCACTTGTGGAAATAATAATTTATTGAAATATTGACAGCACCCCTGTTATTTCTGCACCCACACACTGTGTGGACAAGATTAGCAACCCCACTACCTGAGCCAGGGAATTCTCAGACACAAAATGACGTGCAGCCAGCCTGCACGGTCCCACTCTCCCTTCCTGCTGGGTTATAAGCACTGACATGAGGGCACTGTGCTACTTCAGAAACTCTCGGAAACTCAACTTTGACAGACACAAGCAAGAAAGACACCAGTTCACAAAAGGAAGGGAAAAGTGTACGTGATGTCAAGACAAATTTGCCAGTACAACCCAAAGCATATCACCCAGTCAGCCAGTTGTGAAAGCTGCTGCTTCAAGAGCAGAGGGGGTTGTGCATGAGGGATGCATGCCTTCACTCATCCTCAGACACTCTCAGTTTCCTAAGGATTTGGAGACTTAGGTTCAAGCAGACCTTCTCACATCTTTGAGCAAATATACACATGGTCCTCTCATATCCCGGGCTCACTATTTAGAATCATTTCTAACACAAGGACAGTAAGATTCCAAAAACAATTAAGTTTATATGTGATTCCATAATGCAAATTAATTCCAAACACTCACACTCAGGGGTACTGACATGAATAGAACAGCATTAAAAACCAAAGGTCATGCCAACTTCTCTTCTTACAGCTATTTCTCTCCAATTTACATAGTCATGATGCACATTGTGAACACAACTTTCAATAAGCAATGTGCCTTCCCTGGCCCCCTCACCTTCATCCAATTTCATTTAGTTTTGATACCCAAACAATGCAGTTTACCCTGTGAATACAATTCAGAGGACAGTGAGCCAAAACCAGAGACAATAGCAAATGGGAATGGAAGCCACAAGTTCATCCTACAGCCAGGGCAGCCACATCTTTTGAATCGAAGGCTTCAGCACCATGGACAGCAGTGAACACCCAGTACTGCCAGCATAGATGTACAAGAAGGTGAGGGCTCCAGGTGCTAGAAACACACTTTGATAATATGGCCATTCTATGTCCTTCACCATTAAGAACAAATCAGGGGGCAAGAATATGTTATGTGTAGGCGTCAACATGGAATTTGCTCACTTTTTAAAAGATTTCCACACCTTTTGGAGACATTGCCACAAAGAAGGATGTGGTGAAGACTAAAACCAAAGGCCAGAGCCTAGACCAATAGCACACTTGGTTTTTTTACTTCATTCTCCCATGCCTGCAATACAAGAATTGTTGGTGCTAATTCCATAAGTCATACAAAAGGTGTCCTCTTATTAGAGGCTAGGTATTGCTCAAAATGAATAAGCGAAACTTCAGTTTCCACTAAAAAATTTTAGAAATTACTATGCTCATATACTTACCTCAGACCAGAAAACAAATGCGCTAGAGGAACTCTGCCAAGGGAAGTAAAACATCATGAAATTGTTTTCAAAAGGGAAATTAATTGGTTATTTCTACTTCAGCTTAGCTAAAGCTGTAAAAATTGAATCAGAAATATTTTTCACAGTAGCATCTTTACCCAAATATTGAAATACCTCAAACTACAAGCCATTGTTTTGTTGTTGATGCTGTTTTTGCTAGGTGAAACTAAATAATTACATCAAACTTTACTACAAAATGAGGCTTATTGCTAGAGACTGTACACATAATCATGAATGAGCCAGTTCTCCAGACCCCGCCTCTGATACTGGAAGGTAGAAGACACAGTTCTCAGAAGTAAGCCTGGCCTTCACTTCTTGCAGCCCCCAGAAGCCATGTCCACGTAGGCAGCACCCAGAAAAGGTCACATGAAATTTCAAAGAACAGGCTGCACACCGTCTGAAGTTCATCTTAGCATCAACCAACTACTCCCAAGATGTCAACACTGAGAATCAAATGGGAATGAATGCATTTTCCTTACCTTCTCTTCTTGTGACTTCAAAGTTTCTGGATTCCTGCAAGAAAATAAAGACTGTGTTTTGAATTCATGTGTACAGATACTTGCAAACATCTTACCTTTTGTTAGCCATTTATTCATGAATAATGTCATAAGAACATGACATTCAGCAATGCTAGGACTACTAAGCTCTCAACACACACACACACACACACACACACACACACACAGCTATAAATGTAAATAACTTATTGCTTTGGAGACCTAGGTAAAACAATAATAATAGTTGTTAATCATGCAGTTTTTAGTGAGCAGAGCCAGCTGTCATGGCCATCCTTGCGTGGAATCCGGACAGTCCCAAGTGTCAAGGAAGACCTTGTCCAGGTTGATGCCCCCATCCTGCACCTAGACTGCAGGTGCTTACAGGGCCTGGGGAAGGCATTAGTAGACAAGGGCCAGAGTTATCTGGCCAGCAGCAGGCTCTGACTAGTGAGGCCACAATGAAGACCATTATTACTCCTGTGTAGGTCACTGGCATGACCTGGTGATTGATTATGCTCAACTCAGTAATTTCCAAAGGATAGGAGCTAATAGACAATATGGATAGGCTGTCCATGCCACTGATTAAATGAAGCTGTTGGTTTTTCTTAATTTATCTCATCTTCCAGTTACGTGCAAGGCAATAAGCAAAGTGTTGCAGAAGTTACACAGATAAAACAGGCAGAGTCCCTGCATTGAAGATACTCACAGTTGAACAGGAGGCCACAAAACAAACACAAGTACTGAGAAATAAAGGGGTGATTTTGCCTTGATAAATACTACTACATTCACATTCAGCTGGAAACATAAGGAAAGGGGTTTTTTAAAGAACCTTTCAAAATAGCACCAAAGAATGGGCAGGCTTTCAGACATTAATAAGGGAGGGAGGGCACACCAGGAAGAGATTGGCTTCAGGAAGGTACGGTGGGAGAGGAGTACAGGGTGTGCTCAGGAAGGTGGATAAGGCCCAGTGAGAACTAATAGGGGGAAAAGGCTGAAAATAGATATCGTAGTTTCTTTCATAACTAATAAAAAGTATCTATAATTCATCATAAATAACCAGCTGAGGATAAAAGCCTAATATTGAAAGTCAACCTAAAATCTATACAAGCAACTGAAAAAAAGATAAAACAGCAAACTTGGGCCAACTCGCCACCATCGTGACCAAGAAGACGGTGCAGAGCCAGCACTTTTTAAACAAATGACACTGCCTTTCCCACCTCAGCATTCTTGTCTAGCATCCTTTTGGGGCCAAGAAGGGGAGACAACAGTAGAGAGGAAATTGAGGAGGCACTGAAAAGCTTTTCCTCCCCAGATGACACTCTCTGACTGCCCGCTCTGTGATGAGTCAAAAGCCCGGTGGAGGTCAACGGAGGGTCCATGTTATAGGCCAGCAGCACAGCAAACCCAACGAGCTCCCGGAATGCAGGTTCCTGAAGGATCCCTCCCCAGCTCAGGGCTCAGAAGAGGGAGCATGCAGCATGCCAAGTGCAATAACAGCTGTGACCACCACGACCACAGCAAGCCCAGTTCCTCCCACGCAGCTCCGCAGCTCCCTGCTCCAGGAAATAACTGGTATTTGTGGAGCAGGGAGAATTTATAAGCAACTTTCAAGCTCTAGAAAAAGTCTTTATGGAAGTTTGATTGCTACTGCATAAAAATGATAAATTAACATAGATAGAGCTGACATCTGTATAATGCTGGAGCTTCTTAACTAACAATGTGATATTTTAAATAATTTGTTCAAGTCTGCCTTTATTTCTTTCAAGAGTATTTTATACTTTTTCTGTTTGTATTTTGCACATTTATTTTTTCCCTATCTTTTGTTATCATAAATGGAATTTCTCTTTCACTTTATCTTCTAACTGGTTTTTGTTTATATCTATGATGGCAATTGATTTTTAGATATTGATTTTATAACCAGCCACTTGGGCAAATATCTTATTGTTTGGAATCATTTTCCCACTAATTCTTTGGGGTTCCATTTGCATATAGATATATATATGATCTACAAATGATAATGATTTTATCTCTTTCCATTTCTGATGTCTCCAGATACTTTCTCTGTCTTAATGCTGTAGCTAATTAAGTCCTCAATTTAATGTTAAATGTTGTGGACACAGTAAACGTCCTGCTCTTCTAATTTTAAGAAGAAAATTGTTAGTGTTTGCTGATAAGGTAAAAACCTTGGCTTTTGGCCCAAGATATGTTTATGATACTAATAAAAGCCATGCCTATTTTCAAATGAATGTTGACAAAATAAATGTTCTAGCTTGTCCCCTTATTGGTTCATTATTGGCTCTTTCCCTCCCTTGGAACATGAGTTGAGATGGGGCCAGGATCTGTTTCACTCTTGCATCCTCAGTGCTAGAAAAGAGCAGATGCTCGACACATATTTGTTGAGCGAAAAATAAAATAAAGTAAAATATATTGGGTGGAATTTTATCAAATACTTTTTCTGCATTTATGGAGATCTTCATATGATGTTGTTTCCTCCTTAGCTCTATTCTTTGATGACATATCTAGTAGATTTCATACTATTCCATTATCCTTGTATTTCTGAAATAAGCTTTTCTTTCTTTTTAGAAAAATTTCTTTCTTGCTATGTTTTATTGAGGTAATACTGGTTAATAACATTATATAAATTTCAGGTGTATAATTTCAAAGTTTGATATCTGTATGGTCTTTCATGTACTCACCCCCCAGAAGCCTAGTTTTCATCTATTCCCCTATATTTGACCCCCATTACCCATCTCACCCTTTCTCAACCCCTGCTCCTCCGATAACACCCAACCTGTTGTCTGTATCTATGAATTCGTTTTTGTTTGTTTTGCTTGGCTTGCTTCTTCACTTTTTTATATTCCACATACACATGAAATCAATAGTTGTCCTTTTCTGTCTCACTTATTTCATTTAGCTTAACACCCTCAATATCCCTCCATGATAGTGCAAAGGGCAATTCTAAATTTTATTTTTTTTATGACTGAGCATATTTCATTGTGTGTGTGTGTGTGTGTGTGCGTGCATAGCACTGTGTATTTTTTAGGATATGCTGCTGAATTCTGTTTTCTGTAATATTTAAATAAGTTCTTGTACTAATATTTATAAATGAGAGTGGTCCATAATTTTTAGGTGCTATTTTTTAGTTTTAGGACTTAGAATGATGTCAGTTTCATATGATGCCTTGGAAGTTTTCCTTTTATTATGCCCTGACATAGTTTAAGCAAAAGTAGGATTATCCTGATCTTTAAAGGTTTCTTCAACTTCATTTCCCAGATATTTATTAAATGAGGAGAAGTAGAGGGTCAAAGAGGTTAAAATTGTCCAAGGTCTTTTACAGTTTGCTCAGCAGCCTGCTGGGATTTAAATTCCAAAGTCTGATGCCAATGCTTATGCATGTTAACAGCACTCTATCTTTACTTAATTCATAAAAATAGCATGAAAACTAGATGAGATAGACTTCTGCTTCAGACTATGAAAGAATACCTGTATTAAGCTAATCCTTCAGTTAAGAAAAACTATAAAAATTGTTTGAAAGATTTCTTAAATTCTCAACAAACAAAAAGAAAGTCTTTTTAAAGATTTATTTTTATTGTTTTTTGACAGAGAGAGAGACAGACAGAGAGAGAAAGAGAAGGGGGAGGGTCCAGAGCAGTCTCCATAGTTGACAGCATTAGTTTTCCATATAGTTTCACTCCACAGGTGGGTACAGGGCTGTGCAGGGCAGGAACTGGGCCTGGAGCCTCCCACATAGGCCCCGGCAGGAACTGAACTGGGGGCACACCCCAGTTCAGCATATGGGTCTGCATGGGCCAGAACAGGGATTCGATCCCTGATCTCCGGGGCTGCAAAGCGAGTATTTAACCCGCTGAGCCATCCCAGCTTCCCCACAAAATTTTCTTGAAGGCACATGAGAGCAACGAAAGCAGCCTGAAATTTAACAGCCAGTATTTGGAGAGAAGGAAAGTCCACTGAGGTGTGCCCTTATTCACTGCCACATTTTTCCTTTGGGGTATTTGCAGTTTTGCATAAAAGCCAAACAGAAAGTGACATTCTAAGGCTTCACGACGTCTCATTGAGTTGTGGGTGCCTGAACTGAGTGCCTGAGTTGGGGCTACAAAAGCAGCCAGAAGTTGAGGTTCTAAAATCCTAGAAAATGGAACCAGAAATAAGCGAGCCCAATATTCTGCAATTAGCTTTCGCTTGACTTATATGGTTATGCCTGAGCTGTAAATATAAAGAGCAAAAGGTTAAGAAAAAAGCAAAAAAAAAAAAAAAGCTTTAGATAAGCTAAAAAAATAAGCATAGATTTTGACAATATCATGGTGCTTAGGAGACAAGCATTAGACTTTCCCAGAAAGAGTGACCCTGGTAAATTAAGTTGGCTTTCATTTAAGATCATATACTCTCAAAGAATTTCTCTTCCTGAGTAGATCAAGATGATCTGCCAGTATTCTGTGTCTAAGAAAAAAAGATAAATACTCACTGGAAAACAATTTAAGTGATCTACAGAATTTACAATTTTTCATATATAATGGCCAGCATCCAATCCAAAATTACTAGGCATGGCAGGAAATAAAACCCAATAACTAAAATCCAATGAAACAGATAGCAGAAACAGACACACAGGTTATCCAGATTTTAGAATTATCTAGTATAGTTCTAATATGTTCAGAAAAATAGAAGAAAATATGCTGAATTTTACCATACAATTTGAATCTATTAAAATAAGAATCAAATGGTAATTCTAGAACTGAAAATTAAGTAACTGAAAGAATTTAACAGATGGATTTAACGCAGATTAAACATAACCACAGAGAAGAATAGTAAAACGAAAGCTATGAGTAAGTCAGTAGAAAATAACCAGACTAGAAATTTGAAAGGGAAAAATAAAGAATAAAAAATACAGAAGAGAATGAGAGACATTATGAGACATAGCAAAAAGGCCTAACAAGCATGTAATTGAAGTTTCAGAGTGAAGGGAGAGGGAAAATTAGGTAAAATCAGTATTTAAGAGATCATGGTTGAGAATTTTCCAAAATTGATGAAAGGTATCGAGTCAGAGATTTATGAAGATGTTCAAATCCCACATAAGATAAAAACAAAGAAAACCATCAATATTTACTTAAAGAAAAATTGTTACATATTCAAAGACAAAAAGAAAATCTTCAAAACAGCCAGAGGGTGGGCAGTAGGGGTGAAAGCATATATTACAAAGGAGCAACAATAAGAACTGATAGCTGACTTTTTTGGAGACAATAATGGAACCAGAAGACAATGGAATGAAATCTTTAAAATTCTGAACAAACTTAGAATTTTATAACCAGTGAAAATACGGGTGTTCATAAGATAAAATAAAGATACATTTAGACAAACAAATCTGAGAGAATACTTTGCCAGCAGATTAACAATAAGAGCAATACAAGGAAACACTTGGAACAAAAGGAAATTTGTTCTTTTTCAGATGAATCCATAGTTATGCAAGAAGGAATAAAGAACATCAGAAAGTGCTAAAAAAATAGATAATTCTAATTTTGGCTGCTTAACACAACAACAATAATGCCTTCTAAGGTAATAATATGCGTAGAACTATAAAATAGATGACAATATGATCACAAAAAGCCAGGAGGTCAAATGGAATTGAATTATTATAATGTTGTATAGAGAGAGGAAGAACTTTAAAAGATGACAGAAGAAGGGGCCTCCTGGAGACTCTTGGAAACACAAGGACAAGAGATAAAAAGTCCTTGAGTCTCAGAAAGGCCAGCAATTATAGAAATCAAGGCCAAAAACGAACAGTTCTCAGAAACCCAGGTGCAAGGTCTGCTCCTGCCCCCTCCCCACCTTGAGTCATGAGAAACACATGGGACCATAGACAAAAATAATCACGCTCAAATGTATATAAGCAGTGAGAAATCTAACTGGGGAGAGCGCGTTAGGTGCTGTTAGCCCCATGTACTCTGCGGGCTAATAAAATCTCCTTCCTCTATCTAAAGAGTTGTCTGAGCATCTGATACTCTCCATAGGATGTCACTTCCTGAAACAGTATTAGTGTGTGAAAAATGATAAAAGTGGTGCTATGAGCCCTAAGGAGTGAGATAAAAAACAAATGACTAATGTAAAAAAAGATAAGAAAAGGAAGGGGGAAAAAAAGAACAGAGGGAATAATGTATTAGATTTAAGCCCATTAAATAAAAGTGGAATAAATAATACAACTAAAACACAAAGATTGACATAATACATAAAACAAAATTCAGTTTAATAGTGCTTACAAGAGACACACCAAAAAAAAAAAAAAAAAATGTAAAAAGAGAAAAAGGAAAGCCGGGATGGCTCAGCCGGTTGAGCACTCGCCTTGCAGCCTGGGATCCAAGGATCAAATTTTGGCCCCGGCCAGTGTGGACCCAAATGCTGAACTGGGGTGTGCCTCCAGATCGGTTCTCACTGGAGCAAGCCTCCTATGTGGGAGGCCCCTGATTCGGGCTCCCACCCAGGGCATGCTTCCCATGTGGGAGGTCCCCCTGGCCCATTCCTGCCCTGTGCAGCCCCACCCCCCACCTGTGGAATGAAACTATGTAGAAAACTAATGATGTACAATTATGGAGACTGCTATGGGCCCTCTCCCTTCTCTCTGTCTCTCCATTTCTCTCTGTCAAAAACAATAAAAAATGAAATAAATCTTTTTTTTAAAAGACAGAAACAACCATATTAACTCCAACCAAGAGAAAGTTGGTGATAAGAATTATTACACCAAGAATTACTATTAGTGACAAAGAGGAAAGGTTCATAAAGATAAATGGGCATTTTAATAGGGCATTTTAATACAGCAATTCTAAATCTGTCCACACCTAATAGCATAGACTAAACACATATAAAGTCAAAACTAAAAGAAATAAAAGAAGAAATACAAATTGACAAATCCACAATAATGGTGGGAGAATTTAAGAAACTTCTGTCATTAACTCAGAATAAGTAGAGGAAAGAGTCAGTAAGGATATAGAAGATTTGAACCTAATGATAAATAAATTTGACCCAATTGATGTACACCAAACATGTGCCCAATAACTGCATATTACACATTCACTTCAAATATCCAAACATTTATAAAAATTGACCATATGCTGAGCCATCAGGAAGTTTCAACAAGTTCCAACTTATTAAAATCATATAGAGAACATATGTAGTTTTAGACTATAGTGAAATTAAATTAGAAATTTGTAACAAAAGAGTACAGAGAAAAATTTCCAAATATTTGACCCATAAAGTTAGAGGTATATTGCATAATTCCCAAAAGAAAATCACAAAGGAAATAAGAAGATTCTTTGAACTGAATGATGACTGTAATATAACATTTAAGAAATTGTGGGATGTGGCTAAAGCAGTGCTTAGAGGAAAATTATATCCTTAAACGTACATGTTAGAAAAAAAATAAAGGCTAGAAATTGATTATCTAAACATCTATCTCTAAGAGTGAGAAAAAGGGAAATTTAAGCCCACAAAAAGTAGAAGGAAAGAAAAATGGTAAGAGCAGAACTCAGTGAAATATCAGGGAAAATTATACCATAAAAATTTAAAGCTAAAAGGTGGCTCTTGACGAGAATAAACTTAATGAATCCCTAAGAAGGCTGATAAAAAAAAATAAAATAAAATAAAATGATACAGAATTCAAAATCAAGCGTGAAACCGCACACCCAGTTTCTGAGTTCATGACAAAACTATTGACACAACACAAAAGGAAAGGATGGGTTTATCAGCAGATGGTGCTGGATCCATCGGCTACTGGCATAGAACAGGAACTTCAACCTCCTACCTGAACACATATGTAAAAATCATTTCCAGATGGACTGCAGATGTAGGTGTAAAAGGTAAAACAATAAAGTTTCTAGAAGATACCATAAGAGATTATCTTCATGACCTTTAGGTAGGTAAAAATTTCTTAAATGTGATGTGAAAAGCAGCTCCAAAAAAGGAAAGAATGATGTCCTGAACATCATTAAAATTTTAAAAATCTGTCTATTAAAAGATACAATTAAAACAGTGAAAGTAGAGTCATAGATATATGGAATAGAGAAAATATTTTTGCAAATAAATAAAACAAATACAAATAAGCTAATTGAAAAATGAGCAAAACACTCAAATAGAAACTTCACAAGTTAAAACCAAAATGGAATACTGCTATACACCACAGAAAAAATAACATTAAAAAAATGCGTAATGCCCAGTGTTCGCAGGGACATGGAGCCAGCCCCAGCAGGACACTCCTGGTTGGGCGGAGCTCAGGTGTAGGCGGCTCCTTCCCAGAGACATGAGCTGTGCCCTGCAGTTACTGCTCATAGTTATCCCAGCAAGTCCTGCTTGCCGTTTTAACCCTTTAATGTCTGTTTAGCCACTCCCCTACCTTAAATTCTATTTAAAATAACATGGATGATTTCTGTCTTACTGACCCAACATGGGCACATTCACTTGAGCACCCAAATACATGCACAAGAATGCTGACCAAAGCATGATGGGTAAGATCCAAAACAGGGAACAACCCAAATGTCCAGCAATAGTAGAATGGATGAAGCCCTCAAATGGAAATGCTCACAGCGATGAGAAAGAATAAACGCAGCAATAAGCAAGAACTTGGATGAATCTTACAGATGTAATCTTGAGTAAAAAGAAGGCAGACAGAAAAGAGTACAATTTATAGGGCTTTGTTTCCATAAATTTCAGAAATAAGCAAAAGCCCACTCTAGTGATAGATGGATCACCTTTGGGAGAATAATGACCAAGGGGACACAAGATAGTTTTGGGGGTGCTGGGAATGTTGTAAATTACAATCCTAGTGGCAAATACATGGGTATGTTCACTTTATAAAAATTCATTAAGTGCTACACATGAGATGTGTGCACTTTTTATATATTTAATATGCCTCCATCAAAACAATCAAAAAATGAAATAGGACAAAGTACCCAGCAGTGTACATCATAAGTTTGTTGGAGACGGAGAATAAATCACACTCCCTAATTTACAGATGAGTAAATTTCTATTGCACGAGAGGCTGCAGCTTGCTGAATCTCACACAAGTAGCAAGTGGCCAAGTCAGGGCTAGACTCACGTCTCAGAAATGCTACCACCTTACTCTGCTGCCTTACAGCAAATACTCAACGAATATTCATGAGACACAAGAGGGAGTAAGAGCTGGGGCTCTGAAGTTGGATGGGCCTGGGCTGAATCCTGGCTTATTTCTGCCAACTGGCCCTCTGCCACCTCCCATGAACGACTTCACCTTCTCAAACCTCAGTTTGTTCATCTGTAAAACAAAGCAGTCATGGTACCTTCATCATAGAGTAGCTGTGATAGCTAAGGGAAATAATAAGCCTGTACCATGCTGAGAACAGGGTGGAAGGCATACAGCTGTCTTCAAATGGTGGCTGTCATCAGCACTATTGTCATTAATGAAGATAGTTAAGGGAGAGAGATGGTAAGATCATTTGGGGGAGGCAAGTGAGCTCAATGGCTGCCTCAATTACTGTGGCTAAATAAAAAACCTGTCTTTCCAATACTCAAAGTTAAGCCCCTCGGAATGTGTAGTAGAACCATACAGAACAAAATCCACTGACATAAATGACAGCAAGGCCCCGGAAGCATTGCCTAAGGAAAAAATTATTTGCTGCAGAAGCTTCAAACCAGATGGTTATAAATGAGAGCTAGCGCATGGGCATTACTTAACGACTAAATTTCTTTAACTAAAAATGTAATTTTATTATGGTATAAATCACACTTTCTTGAAGTAGGGAATTAATTTTAGATTTTTCATTCACTGTTCATAACCTTTCCACGAATTTGACAGCCAAATCATTTTAAATGTCATTTAACCAATACAATACAACAGCTTTATTCCTCATTGTACCCTTCTTGAATCCATTATCTTCCACTATAATGTAGAAGAACTTAAGTAAAAAAATTACCATTCCATAAAGTCTTATTTTACTGTGCAGTTGAACTGCATAATCTTTATTTTTGAATCAATATAATGTGAGCACTGAGTAATATTTTTCATAGTCCAAAAATCGATTGCAGATTTTTCGTTACCAAAAAACAGTTTGCGAGCTGAGGAGACTGGATGATTGAGGACCCTGGGATTGCATCCCTGGATCCTCTCACTTCCGTTTTAGGCTGGGCTCCAAATCTTAGGTGTTGTGTGTGGCTTAGGAAAAATGGGGTAGAACCCGGCCACAGACCAAAGTCACGCCTCGTCATCCATGTTTCCAGCCATCCCTGCTTACAGGGTCTTAGTCTGTCATTTGAAATATTATGGGATTTAGTGGCTTCTGGAAAAATTGTTGGCTCTATGGGTTAGGAAAGTGGGGATCAAAAGCACCCACTACTAAAAAGAGGATGCCAGGGAAAACAGCGTCTTCGCAGACAAACGAAGGGGCGCCTGGCACAGATGGGGCACGACTTGCTGAGGTGGGCGGCTGCTGGCCCCTGTTCCTCCATCCTCATGGCGAGCCTGGGACCAGCAGTCCAGCCTCAGAGGAGCTGAGGAAGCCTCCTGCTACAGAGTTCCCCAAGCCCCAACTGCCTGAAGAACCCACAAAAGGAAGCCCATGCATTCTATTTACAAACCATTCAGTACAGTGGAGCTAGATGCTTTGCTAACAGCACTAATCAATATTGAAATTCCGACATCTAAATTCTAAGTTGTTCATATCTGAGATGCTCTTAAAACTATGGGCTCTTTAAAGACCTTCCTCACAATTTTTCATTCATTCATTTGAATTTTTAAAACTTGACTAACTGCTTTTGTTTTTCCTAGCAAGACGCCATTCTACAATTAAAATCTTCACCGGGACAGACAGGAAACTGCTAAATAAAGCGGTGCCTTATGTAGCACGTATTCCATTACTGGCTCCCATTTAGCAAGCACACACCAAGCATTCTGTACATATTATCTCATTTGCAGCATTCAGTTAAAGGCAAAAGGAAAACCTTTCTGTTGTTAGATTTTCCAGCGCCTCGTGTCTGGGCCTTCAAAGCCCGATGAAGAGAGGGTTAGGGGATTAACCTACACTCCAGGGCTAGTTTGAGAGTCAAGTGAACAATCCAGCTACTACCAGCAGGGCTTTCTGGACGGGGTGGGGAGGGGAGGGGCCTCCCACCCTGTCCCCGCCCCCCCCGCCCCCCCTCCCCTCCCCCCACACACACCTCTTCTGGCCACATGGAGCCCTGGGCAAGTGTTCAAGCCGGAAAATACCGACAAGGAGGTGCCAGCTCTTAAGAAATGCCACCTAGTCAATGGGTCAGAGCTCATGTCCTGCCTCACAGACAACAGCCTGAGTCCTCTGGTGTAGAGAGGAGTGTGTCCTCTCTGGTAGATTGGCTCAGTGCCTCAAAGACGTATCAGAACTGAACCTCAAAAATGCTTAGGTAGCTAAGGAAGTTGGGTGTGGCTGGGTCCTTCCAACTTTCAGTCAGCCCCACCCACAACCCACCCAATCAGGTGAGGCCTTGCTGCCTTCCCGAGACCAAGGATGAGGGGTGGGCTGGGCATGACTACACAGGCAACCGAGTGACCTTCTCTGACACTCTGGGCCTGAAACATGGCTGAGAAAGTGAGCAAGATCTGTGGCCTTCCTGTGGCCCATCCAATAATAAGTGGATCCGTGCAAGCACACTGGTGTTTACACAGGACCAGAGAGTTTAAAGGAAGGTTTAACAACACAAAAGGGAGAGACCATTATGGATGATTTTGAGAAAATATCAGAAATCTCTTTAGGAAGGAGGTGCAACTCATCTGTAGAATTGCACACCTGGAAACAATGTAATTAAGAGCTATTAATGTCACCCCAATAAATTTAACAACAAAAAAAAAGATACACAAGACTGAAAGTAAAGGGATGGAAAAAGATACTCCACAAAAAAATAAATAAAATAAAATAAATAGACAACCTACAGAATAGAAAATATTTGCAAATCATAACTCATAAGAGACTAGTATTTATAGTATACAAAACTTTTATAACTCAACACTAAAAGATAAATTAATTTTAAATTGGAAAAAAGAAAGCACAAAACATCACCATTATGAACCTACCGATAGCCTCCCTGCAGTACACTTGTGCGGAATATCAGTTTTATTACGTCCCCACGGGACACTGTGAAACACCCGCATAGCCTCTGGAGGTCTGAATAACCTGATGTTAGTAGTAACTGCCCCGCCAGCTACAGCGCTGGGGATGCCCCTCAGACACCTCCCACTCCATTTTGTTCACCTGTGAAATGGGCAGACCAGACAGCCCAGCCAGTACAAACCAGAACAGGGGTAGAGTCCCGCAGGCAAGTCCACTCAGAGCTTTCTAATGGGGGCAGAGAGGGCAGGTATAGAAGAAAGCTGTGATACGCTAAAGACAGAAGGTGTTAGTGATGATTATAAGACACCCAATAGAAAAGAGTATGAGAACCTTCGCCAGGC
>PVKE010017578.1:0-30529 GCA_004027555.1 Craseonycteris thonglongyai
CACACACACACACACACACACACACACACACACACACACACACACACACACACACACACACACGTATTTTTAATCTAATCAAAGTAAATGTGTTGTTTCATGTCCAAACCTGTTCTAGGAGGGGAGTGGTGGAGGTGGGAGGGGCATCAAATATATGGTGATGGGAAGAGAACTGACTGTGGTGAGCACATAATGCAATATAGGTGATGTCATGTGGAATTGTACACCTGGAACCTATGTAATTTTTGCCAGTCAATGTGACCCCAATAAGTTAACAACTAATACAAAATAAAAGAAGGGAAGCCTGATGGCTCAGTGGGTTAAGCACTAGCTTTGCAGTCCAGGGGACTGAGAATCAAATCCTGACCCCAGCCTGTGCAGACCTATGTACTTAACTGGGGTGCGCTTTCCATGCAGGAGGCCCCCAGTTTGGTTCTCACCCCCCGGGTTTGGCCCCTGGCTCAAAGTGTGTGTGCCTCCCATGTAGGAGGCCCCTGGCTTGGTTTCTGCCCTGTGAGGCCCCCTCCTACCTGTGTGGAACGAAACCATGACAAAAACTGATGATGTACAACTATGGACACTGCTCTGGGCCCTCCCCCTTCTCTTCATCTCTCTCTGTCTCTGTCTCTCTCTGTCTCTGTCAAAAGCAATAAAATAAATCTTAAAAAAAATAAAAAGAAAAGAAAAGAAAGCTGTTTTATATACCTTTTTAAAACTATAACATACAGGACCCTATCCATAAACTTTTTTTTTCTTAATTCAAATTAACATCAAAATTATCATTAAAATAATATTCATATTCAAATGATATATGAATATGTACTTTGATTAAATCACTAGCTGTTGAAATTTTACTGCTCTTGGCAAACTGTTTTGTACACATTATATTTCTATTCATATTCTTTCTTTGGAAATAGATTTGGTGGATGCCTCTTTAATTAATTTGCTTATGAAATCTATATTCTTTTCCCAAAGTGAAAAATTGTCTGTAGAATATTTTTAAAATTATAATATATGCACATGCAGTATTTAAATATTAAAATGTCTGTGTCCAACCGGAGGTTGTGATCAGTGAACGCAAATATTCTTAAACCAAAGAATGAATAAGAGTGTAAAAACTCACCAGTTCATGTCAGTGTTCAGTCTAGAGACTAAGGAATTGTAAATTCTATTGTGAGTGAAGTCAGGTTCATCTGCTTTCCTCTCATGAGCTGGTGATCAAGAGACAGGTTTGGTGGAAAGAAAAGTAGGTTTGTTCAAAATGCTGGCATAGGAATGCAGGAATATGGTGGACTGCTGTTTCAAAACTTCTTGGAACTTATTTGCACTTAAGTTTGACAAAATTGGGTAATGATAATATTCCTAAATCCAGACACTCAAGGGTTACATCTATTTATTCCCTTGTTCCCTGCCTCACAAAATCTCTGTCCTAACTAGATTTTTCTATGTGGCGTAGCAGGTGTTCACTCTATAGTATAGCAGTGGCAGAATAGTTGGGGTGAACCAGGAAAAAATTTGAGTTTGATGAGTATATTGATTGACTAGCAGAATTACATGGGAAGTTTTTTTTTTTTTTTGGTTTTTTTTTAAGCTTAGTGAAATTTAACATATATACAGAAAAATACACAAATTATAAGTTTACAGCTTGATGAGTTTATCTAACATATTCATTTATTCAGAAATCGGATACAGAATCGGAGTATTTCTAGTGTCCAAGAAGCCCTATATCCCCCGTTTGGTCATAGCTGTCCCCTTGACCCAGGGTAACTACTACCCTGACTTCTAACACTGTAGATTGTTTCGGCATTGTTTTGAACTTGGTATAAATGCAATGAAATAGAATGGATTATTTTGTAGCATAATAAGCTTATTTCACTGGACATTATGTTTGATTCATTCTTAACATTGATATAGTACTAGCTCTTTCATTCTCATTGAGATATGTTATCTTTTTTATTAAATATTCCATGATGTATTCATCTATGGACAGCTATAGATAAGTACCTTAGTAGTTTCTCGTTTTAGACTATTAACAAAGAATGCCGCTATGAACATCCTAGTGCATGTCTTTTAGTAAACATATGTGTACATTTCAGCTGTTATGACCCCAGGAATAGCATTACTGGGTCACAAGGCTTACATAAGATTACCAGGAGAAGAAATAGTCAAATAATTTTTTAAATTATATTAAATTTTCCTCTACAAGGTATTTGATCCACATCCTTGTCAGTGCCTGCCATTTTTCAATCTATCTCTTTTGTCTAAAACACTCCGGTAGATATATAAGTATCATATAGTAGTTTTAATTTGTATTCTACATGGCAAATTGCTGTTATTGTTGTTTGAAATATCTGTTTTTTGTACTTCAGACGCAGAGTTCTGATTCAGTTGACCTTAAAAGGGTCTTGGAACTCAATATATTTTAAAGCTCTCTAGAGTAATACTGATGACCATTCAGGTATTTTGAACCACTGATACTGGCTTTCAAAGACAGAGAAGGAGATGGATTCCAGAATGAGTTTATTCAAAATGTTCTCACTGGGTCAGGAACACACACACACACACACACACACACAGGGACAGGAACACACACACACACACACACACACACACACACAAATTATAGATAAGTACCTTACTGAGGAAAATTTGTTTTTAAGTTTGTATCAATCATTTTAATGGTCAGAAAGTTTTAGATATGCATCAAAGCAGCTTTATGCCCGAAATGTTCATTTCAGTATTTCCAAGTTAATTTGAATTGTGGCATAGGATTCTGTGTTAGAGCTCTCTAGCAAAACAGACCAATTGAATATATATAAGAGGAGTTTTATTATAAAACTTGACTCCAAAATTATGAAGGCTGGGAAGTCCATTGATCTTCTATCTGCAAGATGGAGTACCAGAAAAAGTTGATGGTGTAATTGGATCTAAGTCTAAAGGCCTGAGAACCAGGTGCACTAGTATCTGAGATCAGAAGATAGATATCTCAGCTCAAGCTAGAAGAGCAACTTTGCCTTTCCTCCACCTTTTTGTTCTAGCTAGAGCCTTAAGCGATTAGATGTTGCCCACCCACATTGATAAGGGCAATCTTCTTTACTCACTCTACTGATACAAATCTAAGCTTCTGAAAACAGCCTCACAGGCATTACTAGAAATAATGTTTTACCTTAGTCTACTCAAGTTGACACATAAAATTAACCGTCATAACTCTGAATATACTTATCTAATTTAATCTTTGTAAATCTGAGGCATAATCTTACAAAAGTACTTCAGTTCCCTTACATTTAGGGAGTGCTTGTCAAGCTACACTGAATCCACCCACATAAACTTGGCAACCAAAGAAAAATAACCACACCCATAAGCTTTTTATGATATCTGCACATGAAAGACAAATAAATTGGTCAGGATTAGGCAATAAGAACCTAAGTTTAAATACTAGAAACTACTTCTGAAACCCTGAAAAGGGAGTGTAATATTAGCTTTTTTTGTTTTAGAACTCAAAGGATCACTGTTAAGAAAATCTAGTTACAGTATCTTTACACATGCCATGAGATCATGGTGTTTTACCTGACAAAGCATCAATTTTAAAATCTCATCTAGGGAGTGAATGAGGGTATTGAAATTGCTTTAAATTCTTTTTTTGTCTCATTCTTTCTTACATGCTGACTGACATCAGTGAACTTTATTGGAGATATTTACGTTAGCTTTGGTTTAAGGCATTAAATGAGTATATTTCTTCTATTAAAGCCCACCACACTTATGTGCATGCAATAAAATAGCAGAGTTTGGTGCCATCCATCTTTTGTTATGGATTGATGAAATGATGTTGGAAAGTGTATTTATAAGTAGTGCATACTAGTGTTGCCAAATATTGACTTTACTTGCTAACTCCATCACATAAAACTTCTGACAACAACCTAAGTAAAGTTCAGTTGAAGATAAAATATTGCAAAATAAATGCCAAAAATGGAAACCATTTTTCAAAACACTAAATTAGGAAGTTAAGGAATCAGGGCAATTAATCAATATTTCAAAATGATGAATATATTTCACAAAACACCACTTAAAATGAAAAACTCAAAAGGGAGGCTTTTCTGTATGTTTAAAACAATGTTTATCTTGGGTTTCGTGGCAGATTTCCGATAAGGGTCTTGGAAAACACTTTACCTAATTTTTTTGCTACAATTATACTCTTCATCACAATGATCTAAAGAAATATATGAAAATAATTTAGTAGTTGATGCTAATAATGATTATTTATTGAGAACCTATTTCTGAGGGCCTTTACCTAGAACGTTCAAACCTATGTTGTCATTACCCTGATTTGATTTTATTTCTTTAAATAACTTTTTATTTTTCAATCACAGTTGACATACAACATTATATTAGTTTCAAGTGTACAACACAGTGATTAGACATTTATATAACTTACAAAGTGATTATCCCAATAAATTTAGTACTGATCTGACACCATATATAGTTATTATATTATATTATTGACTGTGTTCTCTTTGTTATATTTTATATCTCCAGGACATTTTGTAGCTACCAATTTGTACTTCTTAATAACTTCCCCTCCAACACCCTCCCATCTGCAACCATCAAAATGTTCTCTGTATCTATGAATTTGTTTCTGTTTTATTCATTTATTTTGTTTTTTAGATTTCACGTATTAGTGATACCATATGGTATTTGTCTATCTCCATCTGACTTATCTCACTTAGCATGATGGCAAGATTTTATTCTTTTTTTAATGGGTGAATACTATTCCACTGTACATATGTAGCACTTCTTTATTCTTTATTGGTGGTCACTTAGACTTATTCAATTCTCTTGAGATATCTATGTTATTATTATCCTAAATTTAAAAAATACACCTATGTTGAATCAACATTCCTTCAGTCATTCCACAAACTTTTGTTTTGTGCTAATTTCAGAATATGCAGAAGTCACGTTTCCTAAGCTCATGGGCTTACTTTTCTTCAGTGCAGGTGAAATGGAAAGAAGAGAATAAATTTTTTAAAATATGTGTTATGATGAAGCAAGAGATATGTTAAGGAACGTGTGGTTGCATCATAGACAGGGAGAGTGAAGGAGGGACGAGGTCAGGCATGGTATCATTGTTTTCATGCAGAGATCCACATATAGGAAAACCTGGCATATCTAAAATAACCAAAGAAAACAAACAAGATAGTGTGACCATAGCTGAATTTAAAATATTGTTGGAGAGATCTATTAATATAAAATATTTTGGTAAGTGTTTAATAGTAGCTTTAAATACCATCTATATGCTGATAACTCCTATATGTCTAACTCCAGCTCAGTCTGATTCCTAGACTTATAACTCCAAGTGCCTATTTAATATTTTGACTTCCGTGCCACCTAGCCATCTCAAATTTTGGCATGCTAGTTTATACATCTGTATATTATAATTTTAGTTAACATGAGTCATTTCTCCCTGATCCTGATTAATTATGGCTTCTTTGAGAAGACTGAATTGCTGGGGTTGCCAAAGCACAAAGACTAATCTTGTAATGCATGACCATAAACAAGTACAACTACTAATTATTTGAGAAATTTACAAGAATGGCCTGGCTTCCTTACTATTGAGACAAACCACTGAGAACCTATTCAGACCAGTCTTGAGACTATAGTGGGATCAAAGAAACCTAACTCATGTTTTTAAGAAGCTTATATTGTAGTGTAATACATAGTGGAGCAAAGACAATGAACATCTCACATGCACACAGAGAGAGAGAGAGAGAGAAAGAGAGAAAATGAGAGAAAGTGTGTGTGTGTGAGAGAGAGAGAGAGAGAGAGAGAGAGAGAGAGAGAGAGAGAAGCATGCAAATAATGATGAGTGCTGTAAAGGAAAAAAAAAAAAGCAAGATATATAAGCATATACTTATCCCAGCACAGGGAAAGGTTATTGGAAATTGTTGTAGTAAGAAAGACTTTATGAAAAAGAATGCCTGATATAAAGAAAGAGAAGGGGAAAAATGCATGAATTCTATTGGTCTAATAGGTGATGAGCTAACATTGCATTTTTATAAAATCTAAACATCACAAACTGTTTCATGTTAACCATTCTATATTACTGTCTTTGAAACTTTTTGCTATAGCAAGGTGTTTTTTGCCTACTTCCACCTGTACTATGTGGAATTTTACGCTGCAAACTAAGATATAGCAAAGTATCAAAACATCTTTAAACTTTCATTTATCTCCTTAATTGGTCAGCAATAAAATAGTTAAAATGATTACTAATTTAGACATTAAACCCATCACTGTCATCTCATTCTTCCCTTTCCAGTAATCATCCATGTATTTTTTAATAATAATTAGCCAATTCTTATTATTTAGCACTTAGTAATTACAAAATAGCTTGCAGTCATCATTTAGTTATTTCTAACAGCGTTCTAATTAAGTTATTGGAAATCTATGCCTTTCAGGCTATATGGAAAAAGAATAAATCTCTTCCATATTATTTTGCCATTTGCAATGAATATCTTTAACTGTATTTCAGTTTGCTTGTTCCATTTCTAACGTCACCTTATTTGAATGTGCACACCTTCTTACTGCCAAAATACCAGTTTGTAGCTTAATCTCTGACTAGACAAGCAGAACTTTTAAAAATATTAGAAGAATTTATTTTTGTAGCACTCAACATTTAGATGCCAGTGTAATTACACATGCTGGTTTTATGGCACAACAATTTTAGAAAAACAAATAGCAGTTCTCTATTCTTTAATTTTGTTCTCATTTCTAGTTATGTCATTTCAAAATGCATGACTTATTATGACTTCATTAAAACCAAGAAACACAGCTATAAAGTGAAATCAATTGGTGTACTTCAAGTTTAGGGGAAATAATTCTATTTATAAACTGGACAAAGAAAAAGTTTGATATAAATGGAATTAGAGACAAACTTTGCATTACTTTGGATGCACGTTTGATTAAGTTCTTGTGATCTGGAACCAGCTTATTTGACTCCCACTTTACCAAGTGCTAATGAACTCTGTGGCTGTGCCCTTACTACACCTCCTCAGGATCTGTTCCACGGGATAAATAGAGTGGTTAATGCAAAAGGTTGTTGTGAGGATGTTCGCGACTACTCAATGAGTGTCCCTTTTATGTTTGCAGAAGTAAAATTCTTCAATAGGAGAGGCCATTCTATTTTATTTCATCTTTTCTGATAGAAGACTACATACACAGACTATGTCTTAGTGATGTATACTCATGATGAGGCTGTTAATTGGGAGAAATAGCAGGGAATTCTTCCACTCTGTATTCACAGCCTGACCAAGCTAGAGCTCCGCCCTTAAACAAGTCACAGAATGCTCAATTCTCTCACTTTTAAGGACAACCTATGCTTCTGTGTGACTTACTACAGAAGAAAAGAATTTTAAAAGCAGAATCTACTAGTTCATTTGATCACTTAACGCTCTATTGTATCCTTTAGATATTACACTCTTACACCCTTAAAGCTGTCTTTGTAATCAGCCACTTTGTCATTTTAACAGCCTTGTTTTGTGTTTTGGCAACAGACCCAAGTGAATTGGCCTATCAGGGGATGAGAAGAAAGGAAGCCACCCAAAGGCCCTTTTTTGCCTTTGCAAACTGATGGTTTCCAAGCAGTTTTCTGGTGTTTGGAAACACTGCATAGTAACTGGGGGAAGAGGCAGCTGTGCTTTGGCCCACATGAGGTAATTTGCAGACACATTTTAATTGCCTTTTAGGGAGCATGAAGGAGTTCCAAATAGTCTAATGAGTTCCAGCAAACACCTGTGAAATGCTTTTAGACGGCCATGTAATACTGAAATTAAGAATGTAATGCAGCAATTGGAGGCTTGTTTTTTTCCCCTCCAATGAAAAGGATAGTTGAGCGTTGTAGTAAAGACCCCATGCCTATTGTAGGCTTGCCATTCACCAAACGATACTTTATCTTTGACTTCTTGGACTGGTATAATGAATTCAATAATATTTGATACCATCTTCACATCAAATTTTATATTTTAAAGAATGAAGAACCTTGATCAGACAGTAAAATTCAAATGAGAGGCCTTATCAGATAGTTATAAATCTAAAACTATAAAATAAAGCTAACTCTCTGAAAGGCAGTGACCACCTCCTTGTTCTGTTAGGCTTTTTTTTTTCTTAGTACAGTGGCAGCATACATCAATCCTAATACATGAGGCTGTCATTCATTTATTTTCATGGTTGTTAAGTGTGTCACTGTAAGACTGACTGCCCACCCTTTATTCTTCTGTTGTAGACATAGAGGTTGTTTTTACTTTTCACTATTACAAGCAATGCTTCTCTCATCCATGGCTGGAAATTTTTTCTTTAGATTACTTAGGAATGCAATTGGTGGTAGGTAAGCATTTTCAACTTGACTAGATTTTGTCATATTTTTCTCCAAGTTGGTACAAATTTATTTTCTTACCAGTTGTGCATAAGAATTCCTATAGATCTATATCCCTGACAATCCCTGGAAAATAACTAAATATTTTAGTCTAAAAGTCCATAAAAAATGAAATGATGCCAACAATCATGCTTGGGAGCAGATCCTCTTCCAGTCAAACTTTCAGAGACTGCAAACCTACTTGTTAGTATGAACAAAATCTAATTATGAACCTCAAAATAAAACATCAAGCTAATTCTTGCCTAGCTAGATTCCTGACCCTTAGAAATTGTGAACCAATAAATACTACTGTATTAAGATACTAAGTTTTGTAATAATTTGTTACATAGCTATATAGATCTAACATACCATGTTTCTTCTATTTTTTTTGGTATTCTACTTATACAGAGGATATGTCTTTTAAGCACGTTGCATGTGTTTCTTACTCTTTTCTTTTTTTTAATATACTTTTATTTATTTATTTATTTTTGAGAGAGAGAGAGAGAGAGAGAGAGAGAGAGAGATACAGAGACAGAGAGGTAACTGAACTCGGGGAGCTCCCAGCTCAGCACATGGTTCCGCATGGGCCGGTACCAGGATTCGATCCCTGGTCCCTGGTGCTACAAAGTGAGCGCTTAACCCACTGAGCCATCCCTGCTTCCCCTCTTACTCTTTTCTAATCTTTAATTTTACACCAATGCTTCAATGTAAATATTTTTTGTGAAGCTGTTTTTCAGTTTACTAATCCTCTCTTCTGCTACATTTTATCTAATACTAGATATTTTATGTTAGAGTTCTACAATTTCTAATTGACTATTCTATATTGATTTTTAATTACCAAGTAAAAATCCACAATTTTCATTTACTTTTGATACATATTAATCTGAGCCATTTAAAATTCTGTCTGGTAACTCCAATATCTGTATCACTTGTGATTTCCTTTTTCTTGTCCCCAAATCCCATTTAATCACTTAGTTCTAAACATGATATGCTTGGTAATTTTTTATTAAATGTTGGTCTCATTAAAAAAAATGCTTCTTCACACTGTCATTACACTTATGTTTAAATAAGAAATAAACCCCTTTAATATTGACAATTACACTATTTTGTAAAACTTATGTCCTACTTTTAGATAACTGAAATCATGGTATGTCTGCATTGGCTTAAGTATATAAATCACTATCTAGGTATATGGAATCAAATGTTATAATTCTAATAATGCACAAGAGATAGAATGTAATTGAGGTTTATGTAAACTGTAATGAGAAACATTCAGTTATTACTAGTAGTGGTAATAATAAAATGTATAATACTTTTATGTTATATATTAATTTTTCAAATTGCCCAGTGTAGTAGAATGAATGTTATGCATCAAAAGATCTGTATCCTTGTCATATCCCTAACACTATTTATATTTTGTCTTTGAACATAATATATAAATTTTCTTTTTTTAATCTATAACATTGCATGTCCTCTAGCATACCTTTCATAAATGTTAGTATGAGAAACTGACTTTACAAGAGAAAATGAGATAAAAACAATACATCAATAGATTTGAGTCAGGCTAAGAGTATATTAAAGCAGTATAGTTATAAGTATGACTTTTTGAGTTATGCTTTTAATTTTGAGCATTGATTTGGTCATCTACTATATTGTGGTCTTGGCAAGTTATTAATGTATATTTTAGTTTCCAAATTTTTATAATAGGGGTAATAATAATAATGTGTATCTACTATGATTGCTTTGAATAGATGAGATGATTCATATAATACACTTAGAAAATTTGGTACTTCAAATAAGTCAATAATTTTTATAATAGTATTGCTATTATTATCATCATCATTGTTATTACATGCTTACATATTTCCTAGACTTAAAAAAGTCTTGACTGTAATTAATTTAAGATGGGAAGGAGATTTTTTAAGTGAAACATGATGGAATCAGAATATCTATATACTTTTGCATTGATTTCATTTTTCTAAAGAAAGAAAAATGACCAGGCTATGATGCAAAGGTAATATAAGAGCTACCTTACCAATTCTCATTATAATATAACCAGGCTCATGTCTGCATCTTAATCTTTCTATCCCAAGACATTTGCACATGCAATGGTTAACAATAAGTCTGTGCTCTGTCCCAAGCTAAGTCTGGTCTTTCTAAAGTATGTTGAGTAAAATGGTGACTTATCTACTCATATACTCTACATTTTCAGAGTGAGATGCCCACAAATAGTACAGTACCCTTCATTGATCACCTAATTACACAATCACTCCATCAGTAAATCAGCACAACATCTGTGACCCTGTATGTCAGCACCACAACCCCCTCTGTCTATTTCCTTGGAGCTTCACTGAGGCCATTCTACTGACATAATATATTCATTATCCATTAGATCTGGCACACGCTCTGCAGTGCTCAATTACAATACAATCGAGCGAAGGGTCTGGTGTCGGCCAATGTAATGACTTTCTGATTATCTGTCTTTAAATGATGAATGAAACGAAAATGTACTGCTCAAACCAAATATAAGATTGTTAGGATGCCAAATAAAAATTGTACATAGCCTCCTTTATGTGAGAATGGCAGAGGCCTGGTTTTACTCAGCAATGGCTCCCTAAAGATAGCTTTCCAAGTCATTCCCACTTTTCAGTTATAAAACTACTATGAATCTGTTGAATTTAAGTCCAAAATTGACATTTTGAGGACATTGCAATACCCTTGGATTAAAGATTTAATTTACAAGAACATTCAAATACTTTTGCATTTCTTTATGAGGTCCGTATGGAAAGTATCCAGCCATGCACTATGGAAATTTATGGTTGGAATTATTCTGGACAGCCCTTGTAGTCTTTCAACTTTACTTGCATAAACTGACTTCCTAATAGTATTTTTTTTTGCTCCTAGCTTGTCACCAGGATCAGATTATGTTTTGAGCTGTTTTTGTCTCATGGAGAGCTATAAAGTAGTTAAGCATATTGATACATAAAAAGAGGGAAAAAATGCCAGGATTATAAATAAGTGGAAGACTGAAAAACAATTTGTTGTTCAAATAATTATAAAGCAGGTGTTTGATAGTACAGCCATTTGTGTTTCTGTTTATATCTTTAGTTATTATTCTGTTAATTATAATTGAAAACCTATAAAATTTCATAATGGAACACTCACAAGTCTGACTTAAATTATAGCTCCTCAGTTTATTCCCTTAAATAGGACAAATTGGACTTTTGGTTATCAAACACTTTTAAAAATTTAATCCCCATCTCAACTCTTTAAATCTTGTATAACAATTAATCCTTTTGGAAGACACAAACAAGAAAGAAACATTAATGTACTAATTCTTTATGTCATAATTAGACTTACAGAGTGTTGTTTGGGTATCTAGAAAGTTCCTATAATACCCTCATCCCCACCCCACCCCCACCCCCATTATATAAATATATAAAATGGGGCAAATTTATGGTCACACTCTATGCTTTAATTATGTAAAGAAATTACAGAAAATATGAGGTCTTCTGAATTAAAATTTCTAAAATAAAATTCTAATGTATTTTCCTATATTGTTTTTCATATTTGAGAAACTAGACTGAATTTCAGCCTGGAGATCAAAATAACATTTGTTTAGATCTCATTAAATTGTAGCAAATACCAATTTGGGAGATCTAAATTAGTATTGTGGGAGATTGACAACTCCAGGTATAAGAAACTGATAAATCAATTATCACTAAGAGTAATTTGGGAGGTAATGTCCTTATTTGCTTATATTTGTAACAGAATTAAATCTATTCTAGAGTGAAGAAATGTGCATATGTCTTCAAGATGCTCCCATTTCTAGGATTATTTTTTATTGTAAAAAAACGACTACATTAAATATTGCTTATGTGTCCTGAGACCTTTTCGGTAAAGTAAAAATAAAAGAAAAAATTGTCTCTGAGGGTACTGATTAAGTGAACTCACTAATTTAGTACATCTTAGCATTCTTTTTTTTTTTTAATACATTTTTTAAATTTATTTTTTATTTTTTTATTGTTTTTGACAGAGAGAGAGAGAAAGACAGTGATACAGAGACAAGGAGAGAACTGAACTGGGGGCACTCCCCAGCTCAGCACAGGGGTCCGCAAGGGCCGGGGCCAGGACTCGATCCTTGGTCCCCAGCTCTGTAAAGTGAGCGCTTAACCCACTGAGCCATCCCAGCTTCCCCCATCTTAGCATTCTTGAGTTGGAACTCAAAGAATTTTATAAGTTTGTATTTTGTGAAACTAAATAGGGGAGATATATTTCTTTTTTCTTTTTCTTTTTATCCAGCAGAATAAAAAATAAGTAAGGGCATGTTAGAAACTGTAAGGAAATATGAGTTAATTATAAGGTCATTGACTGCTTTATTTTTATTTCATATTTTTTTTTTTTTTTTTTTTTTAATATTTATTTATTTACTTATTTATTTTGACAGAGAGAGAGAGATACAGAGACAGAGAGAGAACTGAACTGGGCGAGCTCCCATTTCAGCATATGGTTCCGCACGGGCCGGGGCCGGGATTCGATCCTCGGTCCCTGGCGCTGCAAAGTGAGCGCTTAACCCACTGAGCCATCCCGGCTTCCCCATATTTTTTTATTTTAAAATAAATACAAATTTAAAGGATGTAGTGATTTTTGTTTATATAACTGATGTAATATGAAGAAGATCTAAATTTTCTTTTTCTTTGTAAAGACAGAGTTTTCTTGAAATATGTTTTTAAAAGAGTGCAGGTTTAATATATTAATAGCATTCTCATCACTGCTTCTCAATCTATTGTCATCTAGAAAGTAAACACAAAACATACCAGAAGTAGAATCTTGAATATGTTTCCTTTCAATCACAAAATTCAAATAAATTAGAAGATAATTTAGTTAATATCAACAAAATAGCCAAAGTCATGTGAACTCTAGCTTTCTGTATCTAGCCAGACTATACACAAATTATTATAGAAAAATATTTGCCTACAATAACAAAAATCAATTCATCCTTCATGAAAAACCCCTGGGTCAGAGAAAAATAATTTTATTTATCATAGAAATAGCTGTAGCTGGACTATGAGTGCTGCTGGAGCTCACAAGATGTCCAAGAGAGGACTCAACCTGGAGCAGTGGGGACCAGGTTCCTATCTCTGGAAAGAAAGAATTCAAGAGCAAGAGAGATGGAGGAAAGTGAAAGTGGTTTATTAAAAATGAAAGAGGGAAGTGCTGGTGAACTCAGAGAAAGAAAGTAATGATCAGGTGTATTTATCACTGAGGGGGCAGGGGAGGGATTGAGATGGGTGGGAATTGGTCATGTCCCATTGATGTGGTTCATTCCTCTCACCCCCACTGGGGGAGACCTTCTGTTTCCAGCTTTTTCTTCCTTGTTTGCTTCCTCTAGAACTGTCATGGCATCAGACACATGAATGGAGTTTCCTAGTAATCGCAATGTTAATGTGATTATAATGGCATTATAATTAGCCAAAGGTCTTGTCCCAGTCATAGGGATCAGCCTTGCTGGATGAAACTGGTTCTTGTTTTTCTCTACCTTCAGGTATTGGATACATTTACCAGCTACTTGTGTAACCAATGAGGCACTTCCTCTTGTTCCTGGAGGGGTTTGTCAATACCTAGGTTGTCTATCCTACCTCAGCAGCATTGCGTATGCCAGTTTTCAAAGCTCCAAATTCCAAAGGGTGATGCAAGATGACACCTGCATACATGGTGTGTTCTGCTACATGAGAGGAATCCTGCGTTTAAACAACCCAAACCTTTTATAATGGAAAAAAATATATAGGCCTGTCCTTTACTCCAAGGGAGATGCTATCTTTATATTTCAAGTCTCTACCATTTATTTTTCAAGATCCTAAAGAATATTGTCCTTTGTTCCAGAAGAAAACATTGTTTCTATATTCCCCTGCTGTTTGCTATACAGACACCCTTGAAAAGATTGTCTAAATTGAAAACATGCTCTCTAGGACATGCTAAAATATGACAGATTCATGAAGAATTATCTCCCAATACCTATACTTTATATTTTCTAGAAAACAATAATATTATTTTTTATATTAGTTAAAATATGCATGGTTTAGATAACACTATTCACAAACATTTCATGTATTTTGACAGCACACCTCCAAGCCTGTTTTTACTAATTTCATTTTATTGATCAACATACTGAGTCTCATAGACAAAGTAAATTGCCCTGTGTTCCATAGCATTAATTGATAAGCAGAGATCTCAGTTCAGGTCTTCTGCCTCCAAATATATTCTCCACAAGACCAGAGGATTCTCTTCGTTCACTACACTGATTGACAGCTGAATAAAAGAATCAATTATGTGGTATGATTTGAAAAATATTTTGAGAGACCCATCATGAAAGAAACAAAAAATGTTCCTCTTTGTCCTGTTGCATGTGCAATACAATCCACTTTTGAGGATTTCTTTCATTTGGAATGTGACTCCAGGGCTCTTCAAACTTTGAAGACCTCCAGGATTATCTTGAGTTCATCTAACAATATTCTGAGTATAAAAAAAAAGGCTAGAGAAAAATAAAGGCTGACAGTTGGGTTCCCAGCTACTCTGCCCAGGAACTGATAGCAGGAATGTTTCATTCGCACTTGACAACTGGGAAAGCAGGATTTTGAGAAAAACAAACTGGAAAGAGAGCTGAGTGTGCACATACTTTGCCTCTAAACATTCACTCTCAATTTCTTAACTTCTCTTGCTGTAGACGAAGAGCAAACAGCTGAGGTACTGGCACTGGTTTATGGACTGTTTTGGGAGTAGAATTGGTGTAAGTTTCATCAGATGACAATGATGTGGTGTTTCTGGAAAAGAAAACAAACAAACAAACAAAATAATCAGCAGATACATCAACCCTTATCTGCCATAGACACTGACTCAATGTACTAGCATTATTATATTTTTTTTCTGCATTTCACAACCACTTTGGAAGCCCATATTGAGTAGAAATTAGTTCATATATCAGCTACAATTATTATTATTTTTTTTTTTGAAACTAGAAAGAGAGTGAAATGGAAGACAGTTTCACATGAGAAAGCAATGATAGATGAATGGTGTTACCCCTTTAAAGACCTTTAGGTGGGAGTTACAAGCACATCTCTCTCCCCTGGAGTATTAAGCCTTTGAAGACCATAGATTTCTACAGGAGCGCACCATTCTTTTCTCTGTAAATAATGTTCATTTATCTAATTAGCACTAATATAGAATGTCAGGTAATAGTCCTGAAATAATAGGAGCAGGAATGATGCAAAAGCCATTCCTGAGAAAAGGAGGTGACTAAGAAGCCTATCTATAGGAAAATCTTATATTGACGTATGATTTAGCCATAATCTTTGTGTGATAACTGGTTTGTTATTCCTTACAGTCCAAAGACACAAGATCCAAAAAAAGATTCCAGGAGTGAGTGGCTGGACAAGACACATCTCCATGAGATTCTGTCTAATTCTAGAATGAGGCCTTTGTGTAGTGTTACACGGTCAGGGCCATCAAGATAAGATTAAGGAACAAACAGCTAAAACCTTAGGATATCCCTAATTGCATAATCACTTGATTAGTGTACGTTGAATTACATAATTGCACAGTGAGACTTGACATTTCAAGACCAAGCATGTCATTCAAAAAGGGAAGTAGGGAGGAGGCTGGAGATGGAGGTTACAGAGAAACATCACTGCATGACTCAACACTTGTATGCCAGGGAAAGCTGCTAAATACCTCAGAGTTTTCATCACAGCTTCTGACTTTCTCTTTTGCCAAATGAACAGATCATCACAGCAGGGTGTTTCTCCATTTAGTGAACTTTAGAAAAGTTAACTTCCTGCAACTGTGTAGTTGCAGAAAGGACACTGTCTGTCTATCTATCTATCTATCTATCTATCTATCTATCTATCTATCTATCTATCTATCTATCTATCTATCTACCTACCTATCTTATCTATCTATCTAATCTTTCTATCATCTATCTACTTTCCTACCTACCTACCCATCTATCTATTGTTTCTGTAATTCTTCTTGCCACTATGATGCCTCCTGACTTGTTGAATATCATGAATTAATACAGTAATTAGTACTTTAAAACACTTCAGAAAATAAGTTCATATTTGTATTATCTTCTTCCCTTTCATTTACTTCGTCTCTCTTCACTTTTTTCTGTCTTTTCAATGGGTCTCTTTTCTGACTCCATCATACTTCCATCAGTTGAAATGAGCCACTGTATATGAATGATTGATATTTTAGTGTCATATTTGTTCTTACTCATGGCCTTTGATTTTTAAAATAACTTTCCACCATTTTATTTCATGAGTATTTTTTTACCATATGATATAAAATATATTTTAATTATTTCACTTTTTTCAACAAGAGACTGTGACTCTTAGAGATAGAGTTAAATTATTAGTCTCTAAGAGAATTCAATAAAAAAAAAACCTCTTTTTTTAAAATTAATACTTAAACACAGCTGCTCTCTATTCTCATTTCCAGTTCAAGAAACTTGAACAAGAATTTGTATCTTTTATTGCTGAATAATACCTTTATTTTTCTTCTTTATTTCTGTGTTTTATGAGATTCAGGTTTTTAGATTTTCTTATACCCATGGTATTATACAGCCAATAAATAATTAGTTGAGCAAGCCTGTATTTTAATGGGAGCCTCTAGTTATTACCCTTTAAAGAAGGAATTGTTGGAATCAACTCTAACTCACTAATCTGAAAATCTCATCTGCTTCTAACTGAATTTTCTGAAGCACACACCTGACACATATATACACACACCCCTAAAGCATCACAAGTAGATTAAGATGCTTTTTGTTGCAAAAGAGAAATCTTAACACATACTTGCTTAAACAATAAAAATGTTTATAGCCTGAATATGTGGATTGAGAGAGGCAGTGCTGACTCTAGGCACAGTTCCTGAGGCTTGTAAGCTCTCCTTCTCAGTCAATCCATTGACTTAGTTCTCTTTCTTGTGATGGCATCATGCTTAGGCCAGTAGATAGGTGACTTCCTCAGTATCATTAATGACATTCAGATATGAGAGTGTCCAAATGGAATAAAATTGGCCATTCCTTCTTGTTTATGTGTCTTAATAGCAGGAAACCTTTTCTAGAACCTTGTTTTCACTCACAGATGACTACACTTTATAGCCCATTGGCCAAACTTAGTTTGTATACCCATTCCTAAGGCCTTCACTATCAAAAGGAATGGGATTATAATATTTGGCCCAGATGTGTTTCCCTTGGGCCAAGGGCAGTAATAGGATAATTGTTCTCTGAATTACATGGGGGTGGGGTAAATATTTTAACAAATTTATGGTTCACCTACAAGTTGGGCAAGAAAGGGAATAAATTTTACTTAAATGACTAAGAGTGTTCTATAAATAGAATAGGACAAATCAGGAAGTGAATTTCATTCCATTCCACACATCAGTAATGAGCTTTAGGCTCAAATTGTGGCAAATAAGTCAGTCTTGGGTTTGTTTAGAAGGAAATATTTGGATATATAAGTTCTATACCTAACCCCATTCTGAATAGAGCAGAGCAGTCAATACAAAGAGATAAAGAAAACAGGAGAGTCGTGTTGACATCATTTGAGTTCTCAATACAGCTAGCCTTGAAGCAAGCTTTAATTCTGGACTTCTACACATTTGAAACAATAAATTATCTCCTGTACTTGACCTTCTTTGAATTGGGTGTCTGCCATCTGTAACCTGCTCCCACACAAATTATTTCTAATACATACAAGGTTTCAAAATAAAAAGAAATTGCATCCTCTTTCAGACTGGATCCTTGTACCTTGACTTCAGAGTCAATCATAATGGGAATGGTATCACAGTGGAGTTCAAGTTTCTGCTATAATATTGAGCCCTTGTTGCAATTTTCTATAACTAGTGTAGACACAGGACCTCTGTACTATTGTGTAAGAGAGCGACAGGGAAAATATACCACACAATTAGAAATAAGTTGAGTTTTCAAACTCAAAAGGGTAAAACCAAAGATAGACAGAAGACAAAAAGCCAACAAAAGGTGAGACCTAACAGGAATTTAAGCTTGAATTTCATTGCTATGTGAGCAAAGGACATAACTGAGAATAAACCATAAGACAAAGCCTGGAAGATTTCTAAGCCAGAATTCTGCTGCTGGCTTGTTATGAATTAGGATAGTGACAGTTTTGAACACAGACACAATAAAAACATTGAAAACATTCTATACTATGGACAGTGGAGTGTCACCAACATGATCCAAGTTTGGTTTAAGAAAAATTATTTTGAAAAACTACTTAAGATTAATTATAGTAGGAAGAGACTACAGGTAGGAAAGTGAATTAGAACTCATATAATTTTAGCCCCAAATGATAAAGACTGACCTACATGCTAACAACAAGAAGGAGAAAAAATTATAAGGGTAACATTTATTGAGTTTATTATAATGGGCAAAGCATTAAAATTATTGCCAGATAATTTGGTTTTAACTTCTGGTTCTGACAATAGCTATATGATAATTATCCAAGGTATAAAAACAGGAAATAGTTTGTGAGTATTTATTAAGCTACCAAATTTATAAATTCTTACATTGTATTTTTTCCTGCTTATTATGATATACCAGTTAGAGAACAATTATTATATATAACAGAAACATAAAACAGGTAACTCACATATTATAGCCCCACCCACTTCCAATTACACTAGATTAGTACAGCAATTAAAGCCTTTTAATGATAGAGTGGCAAGTACCACTATACAAAAAAGTTTCAGTATACTAAGAATAAATGCTGCTGAAATAAAAATACTTAGTAAAATATGTTGTTAGATGAGTTCATTGGTACTACCATATTAACTTACATCTGTCAGATCTATAATTTGATGTATTCCACAGAAACCAAATATAATATGACTCCATGGAGACTGTTATTTTAAAAAATATTTATTGTTTTCTTTTTTGATCACATGTTAAGTGAATAAACTGGTAAAAAGCAACCCTGCCAAAATTAATTAAATAAAAATATGAAAAATGTGCCTTTTCTTGGCTTCTCAGAAACTAAAAGCTGCCATCTGATCTCTCAAAAGTTAGACATAATCAAATATGTGATAAAAAGTAGGGAGGGTTGTTCAACATAACTGGAAAAGCTTACAACAGAGGTAAATAGGGTATAATTAAAAGTTATGGAAAAAAATATCCAGGGAAGCCAGGATGGCTCAGTGGGTTAAGTGCTCAATTTGTAGCCCTGAGGACAAAGGATCGAATCCCAGCCCTGGCCCATGTGGACCCATATGCTGAACTGGGGAGTGCCCCCAGTTAAGTTCTCACCAGGGTGAGACCCCAGCACAGTTCCTGCCCTGTGCAGCCCCAAGCCCACCTGTGGAATGAAATTATGTGGAAAAACCGATGATGTGCAACAATGGAGACTGTTCTGGGCCCTCCCTCTTCTCTCTGTCTCTGTATCTCTCTCTCTCTCTCTCTCTCTGTCAAAAACAATAAAAATAAATCTTAAAAAAGAAAACATCCAACAAAAATGTAAGCCAAGTGTCAAAGCATTTTGTTGATATACTGCACATAAATAGAGAACATCAATAATGTAAAGCAATTTGATCCATTTAAATTAACTTATTAGTAAACCACTTTAGTCTTCTTTGAAAGTAATGTTTATTCCAATGAAGTTATTGTTGCTCACTTATATCTGATATTCTTCTTTTTAAATTGTTTCCAATGCCTTTGTCACATCCTTTTGAAAGTCTGCAGCAATAGCAAATAAACTTAATAACTCATTTAAAAGGAAGAATGATCAGAATGATAAAAAAAGCAAAACTCAATCATATGTTATCTATAATACAGGCATTTTAAATACAAAGATATGGGGAGATATTAACAATGATCAAAGAAGCATTTCCTCTGAAAGACATGGTGATTCTCAATATATGCGTACCTAAGTGAGCATTAAAGTTCAGAAACCAAAACTAATAAAGCCAATAAGAGAAATAGAAAACAAACGCAGTCAGAGATTAAAATGTTAATTTTCCTTCAATTGATAAAACAGGCAAACAATAAAACCAGTGGGGTATAGATATAAACAATGTTATCAGCCAACTGTTCCTAATTGACAATTTATAAACCCCAAATCCCATATTAACCCCCCAAAGTTCAGACTATATTTTCAAAAGGAAGACTTCATAGAGAGATTTCACCAAGATTGATTACAAGCTAGGTGCCAAAATAAGTCTCAGTACATTTCAGGGATAAATAAAATTTTACAAATATATTGTGGGCTGCAGCACAAACCAGCAGTAATGGTAAGAGAGCAACAAAGAAAGACCCAAACATTTGAAAAATCAAAAAATTTTATTAATCTATTTATTTTAAGATATGTATTTTGTTTTTTTAAAAATTAATTTCAGGTGTACAGAACAACACAATGATTAGACATTCCTATAACTCACAAAGTGATAACCCCAATAAGTCTGTTACCCATCTGACAGTGTATAGTTATTAGAATATTATTGACTGTACTCCCTATGCTGTACTATATATCTCCATGACTATTTTTTTAAATAACAATTGATATTTAATATTATTTTATATTTGATTTAGATATACAGCATAGTGGTTATACGTTTATATACTTTATAAAGTGATCCCTCCCATAAGTCTAGTACCTACCCAACACTATACATAGTTTTTACAATATTATTGACTATACTTCCCATTATGCACTTTAAATCCTGTGATGCTTTTGTAACTATCAATTTGTACTTCTTAGTCACTTCAGCTTTCTTACCCAGCTTCCCAACCCCACTCCCATTTAGTAACCATCAGTTTGTTCTCTGTATCTATGGGTCTGTTTCTGTTTTGCTTGTTCATTAACTTTTTTTTTTTTTAGATTTCACATATAAGTGAGGTCATATGGTATTTGTATTTCTCAGTCTGACTTATTTTACTTAGCATGATATCTTCTAGGTCCATCCATTTTGTCACAAATGGTAAGATTTTATTCTTTTTTATGGCAGAGTAATATTTCATGATAGATAGATAGATAGATAGATAGATAGATAGATAGATAGATAGATAGATAGATAGATAGATTTCATCTCTTCTTTATCCAATTGTCTATTGATGGGTATTTCAGTTGTTTCTTCACTATTGTGAATAGTGTTGCAGTAAACATAGGGGTGCATAGATCTTTTTGAATTGGTATTTTGATATTTCTTTGGATAAATACCCAGTAGTAGAACTGCTGGGTCATAAGGTATGAGAAGCTCTATTTTTAATTTTGTGTGTGGGATCTCCATACTGTTTTGTATAATGGATGCATGAATTTGCAATCCTGCCAACAGCTAACAAAGATTCCCTTTTTTAACATCCTCACCAACACTTGTTGTTTGTTGATTTATTGATGATAACCATCCTGACAGGTGTAAGGTGATATCTCATTGTGGTTTTTATTTTCGTTTCTTTGATGATTAGTGATGTTGAACATCTTTTTATATGTCTATTGAATCTGTATGTCCTCTTTGGAGAAAGATGTGTTTATGTCTTCTGCCCATTTGTTAATTGGATTGTTCATTTTTTGGTATTAAACTATATGAGTTTTTTATAGATTTTTGGATTGACAAAATTTATTTTTAAATAATCTGTGAGTCAAAGAAAAAATTACAAACTAATTTAACCAAAATGACAATAAAAACACAATATATCACACAATTTTGTCACACAAAATTTGTGTGTCAAAGCTAAATTAATGCATAGAAGGATACATATAACTTTAAATGTTTATATTGGATAATAAGAAAAGTATAAAATCATTGAGTAAGTTTTTCTTTTATGAAGTTAGAAAGAAGAAGAGCCACCTAAGTAAAATTTGGGAAATAATAAAAGATAAAACCAGCTATTGATGAGATACAAAAAAAACAGATAAAATTTAAAAAGTCAGAAGTTGGTTCTCTGAAAATATTTGTGAAGTTGATAAACCCATAGCAAAAGTTATCAACAAAAGATAAAAATCCTAAAAACCAGTATCAGCCATAAAAAGGAGCACTTCAATACAGATTCTACAAACATTAAAGGATAATAAAGGAGTATTATGAACAATTTAATGTCAATAAATTTGAAAAAGTAGATGATATTGATCAATTTCTTGAAAACATACTTTACCTCAAGATTTTCCTCAGTAATGACTATTGTTCATCTTTAAGATAATATTTGTTATCTAAAAGCAAATCAGAAAAATAAGGATAATTATTAAGTTTAATAATAATATTTTATCTTAAAGTGGTATGATGCCTATTAAATAATTATGTTGAATTTCTTAAGAGAGTCATAAAGCAAACTCTAATTTATAATTGAAACCAAGTTGTTTTAAAAAATACTGTGAACAATAACATAATTTGAGGAAGAATATCACTTTTCAATAAGACAAGGGTTTAAGGGCCATGACATTATTCTGTATACATTTTTATAAAAATTACTCATAATTTTATAGTCATAAAATGTATGCCATTTTCTTTGTTTTTCTGCAATAAATGTTCAGCTTTAACCTTCAGATATTCTGTACCAATTTTTAAATTAAATCTTCTTTCTTTTGATTCTGTAACCTCCTTAAACTTCTTTCTCTGCTCTCCCTTGTATCATAACATTGGACTTAGAAAATTAGTGATAACATACTTATTTATTGAAACAAAGAGTGTGCATTCATCGACTGCAGATGTGTTTTTCTTTGCCATTCTAGTAATGAAAAAAAGAATTGAATGCCTCTACAGAGCATGCCATCTTATTCTTGTCACAGGCTTCACCAGTTGTCCATTTTTCACAGCCAGTGTTTCACATATCTTACTTTACTGTCTGGTATCTGTAGGTATTTGAAGTTAAATATATATTTTCTCTCAGCACCACACTGAAATTGATCTCTCGGTGGTCACTACTCGGCACCTAATTGTCAAATAAAATAGAATTTGTTCAACCCTTATAATCAAGGCTATCTCTATAGCATTTAGCACAATTGACCATTCCCATCCATCCTTTTGATACAATTTGATTGTGTGTGTGTCTTGTATATTATGTATATACATGTGGGTTTTTTTTTTAATCTGTATTAATTTTATAGGATAGCGGTAACAAAGTACCAAAAACTGAGTGTCTTAAAACAACATTAACACAAGAGAAATTGATGCTCATGGTTTTGGAGGCTAGTAATATGAAATCAAGACATCCAGAGGCCCACGCTCTTTCTGATGGACCATAGAAGAATACTTCCTTGCCTCTTATAGAATCTGATATTTGCTGGCAAGATTTGGCATTCTTCAGCATGTAGATGCCTCTTGTCCAGTCACATGATTGTCTTTCCCCTCTTTACCTTTGAATTGCCCTCCATCTGTGCGTGTCTGTGTTCAATTCTTCCCTTTTTATAAGGACATCAGTCATATTGGCTTAGGTTCCACCAATATAACTCCATTTTAACCTGGTTAAATCTGTGAAGACCTACTTCCAAATAAAATCACAATCTGAGGTTGTGGGAGTTAGGATTTGAACTTTATTTTTTTATGGGGACACAATCAAACTTGTAAGGCCTTATGTCTCTTTGATTCTCCTTGGTTTCATTTTCTACTTGCCCTTTCTCCTCCTTGTATTGAAAGCATTCTTAAAGGGTTGGCCCTTGTCTCTCTGTTCTGGTTTTCTATACTTTCTATATTGGCAATACTATGATTTCAAATATGACCTCTGTGCTTACACTTTCTGAATCTCCATCTCCACACCTGTTTATTGAACATTATTAGTCTTACCTTTCAAGTTGCCTGCTACAGCTCCTTGTTTGGATACTTGGGAAGCAACATAGACCCATTATGTCCTGAATATAAACATACACTTTCCTTCCATTATTATTATACATTATAAGTTCTATAATTGAAATAGGAGGAAACTTCCCTTTTTACTCCACATCTAGAGAATTACTTGTGACTTTAGATTTAAAGTCTATATAACCAAGAGTTACTATGAGCATTGTCTTGGTTCAAATTCTAGCTCTACTAACTGCCAGGCATGCCTTGTTTCTTGATGTCTTCAAGTGTAAAATGGGATTAATAGTGTGTGCCTGATAGGGCTGCTTGCTATAAAGAAATAAAGTGATATGTTAATGCTAATGCCTAGAAAAGTAAGTGATTATTCTGGCTATGACAATTCTTAATAGTGAGAATATTAATAATTTCTATATGTCAGTATATCTCCATTCTCACTTCCTTTATTCTGGTTTCAGACTTCATTGTTATTCACTTGCAATTTATAGATCACTTGTCCCCTTACCTCCAGTTTCTCCACATTCTAATCCAGTCTGCAGACATCTCCCAGATTAATCATTCCGTGCCATAGCCCTGTTCATTCCCCAGGGCACCATCCTTCACTGACTCCCCATTGTCTACAAATAAAAGTAAAACTTCTTAGATTGAAATAAAAGGCCCTCTGGTCCCAAACCTCCTTTCCAACCTCATTTTCCATAATGCAGCTTCATAGATCAAACACTTCTACCAAACTGGTCTATTTGACATTCCTCACACAAACCGCACGTTTTGGCACCTCTGTGCCCTTATTTGTGCTGCTCCCCGGCCTCAGTGCCAGTCTCATGCAGACCCTGACCAGGTCTGTAGGCCCAGGTGCAATGCTGTCTGCTCCAAGGAGCCTTTCTTAATCATTCCAGACAGAAGTAAACGGCTCTACTTTAAAATCAAGTCACTCCTCTCCTTTATGCGTTCATTTCCCAAGGATTTATTGAATGCTGATTATATATTTATATATAACACACTAAAGCAGGAACTGGGCAATTGGTAAAGAAAATGGACATGGCTCCTATCTTTACAAGGTTGTGATCAGAGAGACACCCATTAAATAAATTTACAAATTTATACATTGAAATATAATTTTAATTTATGGCAACTATGATGAGGCATTATTTATTTTTTTATTATACTAGTGAATTAATTTAATTTTTCTACACTGGAATATAACTCACTTGAGGACAGAGCACACATATTAACAATATTCAGATAATAGAAAACATTTTTTTTTTCTTTGTTGGCTGAAGACACAAATGAGATGAGGGAAAGCAATACAGTTACTTGATATTAAAACCATTTTTTGACCATTTCTACCTCCTAGTGAAATCTTTAATTTTGCTTAGAATTTAAATGATTAAGTCACTATTGATATGCTAACTTTTGGTGTACTTTGTGCTATGATGAAAAGCACAAAGCAGTTGCATTGAAAGTCTATGGTCAACAAGATACTAATGTAGACAAATGACCTATGAGTAAATATATTTTCAGAGTAAATACAAAACAAAATTGCCCAATCAACTAATAATAAAAAATATTGTAACATCCTGGCACTACTTCTGTTACCTAGGTCATGTTGTTGAAGTCCTTTATGTCATAATTTCCTTATCTGTAGAATGAAGGGTAATCATAATGAATCAAAGACTTTTCGAAAGTACGATGAAATGAAGTGGTTTATGGAATGATACTATAAAATCCCCAAATATGGTTATTTCCTTTACTTCTATATGGGTTTTAGAGATAATAAGTAGGTTTGAGAAGAAGTCTCTGGAACCTATATCATAAGTCAATTTAACAGTATTATTTCAGATAGAGACAGACAGTCTAGTAATAAGATTTGAGATTGCCAATAGTAGGACCTAACTCAGACTAGTTTAAAAAAAAAATTCCTTACAGAATGAGCACACTGGAGCCAGTCCCCAGGCCATCTCTCCTCTGGATTTCTACTCCAGATGGTCTTCATCTGCTCATAGAACTATTTGGCTTTTCTTCTCTTTCGTTTCAACAGTGTATGCCAACTCTGGGGAAGAACAGCAGCTAGCTTGACATGGGCCTCATAATTACACAATTGACTGAAAGATGGGGTAGTATGGTTATCTAGGCTGAGTTCCTGTGCCTATCTTTGTATTAACAACTCCATCAAAAATAATTGGATTAGGTAAGGGATAACTCCCCAAATGGACACAAAGAGTACTTTCTAAAGAGACGGGATACCATGCTGTCAAAACCAATAGACTTCTACAGCAACAACTACTCATTTTCAACAAGTCACCTTCATACATCAAAACTTTATAGCCAAACTGAATTAGTTAACATTCTTCATATCTGCTGCATATTTTGGCACCTGTGTGCACTGTTTATTCCCCTTCATACATGGTTGAATTATTTCTTCAGGCATGATTAAATCACTTAGGTAAGAATTAATAAAAAGGAGACATTGACACTTTAGATACTATGTAGAAAGTTTCAAGATATAATCATACACACCCTAATAATGATAGCTAATCTTATGAACTAGAAATCAGAGTCATAAAAGCACATATATGAGAGCAGAGGACACGAAGATGCCTAACTAAACAAAATCTAAATTGTAGACAGTCATTTCTAACAGAGAAGAAGTAATAACCCCAAAAAACCCCACCCCCAGAGGCACGTAATCCTTCTTGGGGTGCAAGACATTGACTGAATAGAAGTTGGGTCCAGGTATGAGAGCTGAGAGATTTCTTATGACCTGCAGGTTCTTACTGAGTGATCCAGTGGGGATGGGGCAGGATAATGGGGGAGTCCTATAGAGGCACCCTAAGGCATCCAGGGTACTTAAAGATCCTTCCAAATTTGGGCAGGAAACCAGGTAAAGAGAAGTTTTCCCAGGCTCAGAAATCTGGGCGTGAGACTAGAGAGAAAAGCACAAATACTCCAGTGCACCTCAAAATATTTGAAACAAATTGTCAAGTTCATTTGTTTAAAGCTTAAGAAAACCTAGATCCATTTTCACTAATATTTAGAATGATTAACCCTCCTCCTCCTTCTCACTGTCTCCTAACAGAAGAAGAGTCATGTTCTACAGATAAATATTATTTACTTTTGTCTCTACTGTGTGTATGTGTGTGTAAGGTAGCTAATGTCATCAGTACGTAACCATCATATTTTCTATAGGATACATTTTATTGAAAAATCTGCAGTACAACTGGACAGAGTATATATCAAGAGAGAATGTCTTCTTCCAAATTAACCAAGAAGAATAAACATATACATTTTTTGTTATTTTATCTTTTTTTAATGTCTCTCTTAAGCTCTCTATATCATATATAAGCACATATATTATATATTAGAATATATATGTATACAGATATACACATGTATTTTATGACTTGATAGAAACCAATACTGTACAAAATTCTCTTGTCAATAGGAATGTGAGGAAATGTGTGGCAGTAATATCACCACCAGCTCGAGAGCAGAATTGGAGAGCAGAATTTGCAGTTTGCTCAAGAAGTTTTCTGTGGAAGCACTCCATTTCTTTGAGTCAGTTCCCTCTCCCCGAGCCACGGGCTTTGCCTGGTCTTGGCATGGCGGAGGCCTCATCATCCTGCCTCTTACACTGGGCACTGACTATGGAATGTCCTCTGGTGCTGCTTGAACTACCACCCAATTCCCTTGCAGTCAGTCTCGAGTGAAACTGAAAAGGCTATGTGAAAAGAGCAGCAGCCATCAAAGTTGCATGTGGAAAATATTCATTTTTGCACTCCGTGATTGAAGTCAGAGATGTCTTACTGTCAGAATTCTCAAATGTCACTCCTTCTATGAGAGAGTAGAGGCCATAGGAAGTGTGCAAAACTTTCCTTTTAGAAGAACTCCAAGTGAATACTTAGTGGAAACAGAAGGTGCCAGGTTGAAAAGTGAAAGCAATAGGAACTTGTGGCGGGGGGAAAATAGATAAAATAAAACAAAACAAAACAGAGCTGTGGGATCTCAGCTGGGTTGGTTCTGATAATGATATCACTGTATACTATGACATTAATTTTATTATCCCCATTTCAAAATTGGAGGTTAAAATGGTGACCTGGCTCAGGGGTCAAATGTTGAAAGACTTGATGGGTTAAGCACTATGAATTAGAGATGATAGCTGGCACTGGCATCCAGGAGACTTTGTCCCCTGTCCCAGTTCTTTCATGATCTGTCTGTACCCATAGGTATTTTACATCTCTGAGGTTCCATTCCCTTGTCACAGAATGAGGCCTTGCAATTTTTGAGGGCTGAGATTCTTTTCAAGCTGAAATTTTATGAGTGAGTGTTGTGAATTTTCTTCATGTAGGGTTTTTTAATACACATGGAGAGTTTAGCATAAAGCAAACAATGGCTTATGATCAAAATTCAAAATTAACCTTGAAAATTACAATATTTTTCATCTGTCATTTTTATATAATTTCAGCACAACCATGTTTTGTTTCAATGTTAGATTTGTTTCTTGTCTATGGCTGAACACAAGTTGTCATAATTGGCTTGTGTTTAAGATTCGTGTGTGAAAAATACTAATCCTTATACACTTAGTCCAAAAATTTTAATTTTTCTGTTGTCTTACTGTCCACAAAGATTATTTACACTACACAAAGATTATTCTGGTGTTTATTTTATTTAAATTAAAATTCAGTGCATTAATTACAAATTCATAAACCTGGTTTTTCCTTAAGCTTCTAAATTCAGTATACAAAAACTACTATTCTATTTATAAGTATAACAAATTTTAGCAATTACCTTTAAGGAAGCCTTTGATTACTGTTTGAACCCATTTACAAATATAGTTAATTAAACAACTTTAAACTTTCAAATTGCACATATAAACTTAATATATTCAATTTCCTTTTAATTACTTCAATAGTTTGATGAGCCTTATTAAGAAGTTAAATAATGCTTATATATTTTATGAATAAAACTTATAAATATAGCTATGTTAAAGTTTCTTTATTTCAATACCGAATATAAGCACAATAAGATTTCAATTTAAATCACATCTAAATTAATTTCTCAATTTCACATTCTAAATTGGATTTGCAAGACTATCCAGTGACTTTATTAGGTAAAAATCATCTATACATTCTAAATATCTAAAAAATTGAATATTCATAGTTTCCTTAAAATATTAATACTATAGTTTTATTCTCTTAGGTATTTTTTTTCTGCGTTTGCTGTAAATGCACCAGGGTTGAAAATATTAGCCACTATGGAAATAATTATGTCACCTTATGCAATTTATGGGATATCTTCTTAGTCAGTTAAAATCAAATAGTGAAAAATATATTAAGCAATGGAGATGTCTAGGTGTGAAGACATCCGAAGTAGTTTCCCTTTGCCCCAGTAACCAGGTTAACCCTGTTCCTACAGTCACTATACGTTCAACTCAATGTTGGCCATGCAGCTTGAGAACTGTTACAATGCAATTAACCTCATCATCTCATAGAAATCTGCTATTCCATCTAAACTACCACATCACTCAATTAAATTTACACCTTGATGCTTCTTAATATTTTGAAATATTTTTCTCTAAAGTTGCAAAAATAAAGGAATAATGGAATCTTGTACAATATTCTTCCTGCCTGGTGGGAAGAACTTTTAAAGATTTACAAAAACTTCTGACTGATTCTGTGGGTCCAACATCTTTATGGTCTTATTAGAAACAGAAAAGGCATTCTCTTTTTGAGAGTCATGTAGAAATGAAGATTGACCAAAGAAACATCTAATTTGTAGCATACTTACTTTGGGTACTGGGTTATATACCCATTAAAGGGATGAAAGACAAAATCACCTGCTTTATTTATTCATGTTTATTTTCTCTTTTTCCACATCATTTATTCTCATGAAGTTGAATTCTCTTAAAATAAATGCACTTCTGATGCAACCCTTTCATATTTGCTTATATACAAGGGTTGTCCCAAAAGTCTCAGCCATGTAATATGAAAAATAGAGTCATTTATGGCTGGATTTCTTTCCAGACAGCCCATACATAGTGCTGTACTTCCTATATGTGCTCTAGGACCTGCAAGGCTTTTTGAAAAGATATATCCCTAGAATCTCTTTCCTCGGAGATTCAGCTTTACAAGATCTCAGTTTGACCAAGAATTCTGTACATTTTTTAAACATGTAAGATCATTTAAGATAAACGTTTATTAATAGAATCTATAGCACCTCTGGCCCGGACCTGGGAATTTTTTTTTTTTTTTAATATATATTTTATTTATTTATTTATTTTGACAGAGGAGAGAGAGAGAGAGAGAGAGAGAGAGAGAGAGAGAGAGAGAGAGAGAGAGAGAG
>PVKE010017579.1:0-30567 GCA_004027555.1 Craseonycteris thonglongyai
ATCAGGTTGGAGGGGAGGCAGTCTATTGGAAAGGTTTGAGGCCCCTGCTGCTGTAGCAGGGAGTTAATAAATGAGAAAACATGCTTGCCACCCAAAGAATTCTTTAAAGCATGAATATTTTCTTTTTTTTAAAAAAAGATTTATTTTTATTGTTTTTGACAGAGAGAGAGAGAGAGAGAGAGAGAGATACAGAGACAGAAAGAAGGGAGAGGGCCCAGAACAATCTCCATAGTTGCACATCATTGGTTTTTCCATATAGTTTCATTCCACAGGTGGGCACGGAGCTGCACAGGGCAGGAACTGGGCTGGGGTCTCACATGGTGAGACCCGAATTGGGGGCACTCCCCATTTCAGCATATGGGTGCGCATGGGCCGGGGCTGGGGCAGGGATTTGATCATCGGTCCCTGGGGCTGCAAAGTGAGTGCTTAACCCACTGAGCCATACGGGCTTCCCCATGAATATTTTCTTAATACAGACCAAAGATGTGCCTTGATTTTTCCATTTCTAAAAATTACACTGTAACTTAAAAATTTCAGTTCTGCAAATCTCCATATATGGTCAGAAACTGTAGAATTTATATCATGGTATCTTCTTAAAAGGAAGAGAAAAAACAGTTCTTCACAGGAATCTTTTTTTTTTTTTTTTGGTCTGTTTGTTTGTTTTTGGTATCTTAAATGTCAGTGATCACAAAAACTGCTGGCTTCTCTTCATTATAGACCTGCATTGCTGAATATGTTAATTGCTTTGACTTCAGTTCTCTGGGGGTGCTTGGACAATGAGAATTCTTCTTCCTACACAATTGAACAAAATCTGAAATTTCTTTGATCAATACTAAGTACTTTCATTTCCCAGGCTATGAAGAATTCATTAGCACTGAACTTGTAAAGCCACTCAAAAAGTGAAACAGAAGAGATTGTAAGTCATCTCTTTGGGTTTCTACTTCTATTGTTTGGAGGGACGCCACAGTTCCAATATCTGTCACGTAATGAAACATGGCTATTGCACATTGTTCAAATGCTTCCTCCAGAGTATCTCCCCATGCATGTAACTGGACATCAGCTGTATGATCTCAATACTTGTATTTCTGATTGACTGGAGGATAGTTGGCCTTGATTGCCTTCTGCTCTTCAGTCAAATTACAATCTCTAACAATGTCTTCCTGTACCATGATTGCAACATTGGACCCACCTAGATAGTTTTTGATGCGTCTCAACAAGTGTTAACAATATGTCACAAGATGCTAAGATCCCACAAGAAGGTGTCATAATCAGCTGAAACCTTCAAAGCATAGTAGCTCCAGCTTGAAGGTAAAGTTCAAAGTTGTGGTGGGTCAGTGTGTGTGTGTGTGTGCATGTGTGCACACATGCATCTGGAATTTAGAGATGGGTTTGACTGGTTACATTGTCAATCATATAATACCAGGGGCTATCACAAAGTTGATAAAATTCTTATAGTTCCGTAAGCCAAACTGCCTTTGGCCTCTTCAGTCATCCAGGGAATCCAGTGAGGCCACAGCTAGAAATGGGAAAGGAAATTCCAGAAGTGGTTAACATTGATCACTGTGAAATGATCTTGTGCAGGAATCTGGGAAGAATGATGTAATCGTAGCCTTTATTGACCTTCTATTGGTCTGCCACACTAAGTATGGCATGTTCAATATTAAACACTGTGTTATTGACAATTTTACAAATTTACATTTTAATATCACTCAAGAATTCAGAATTGATAGAATTAAGGATCTGAAACTGTAGATAAAAATTGATGCCTGCTTGCCTAGAATAATAGGAGGGTATATGCACTCCTGGGTGCTAATAATATGGTTTTAATGTCATGGCCTAAGAGTGACCTCAGTAATTGGTTCTGAGTAATTAACCATTGTCAGTGCCTTTGTTGCAAAGACTTCCAGAACCAAAGTCATTATCACTGGCAGGCATTTCCTGAAATTTGATTTAAATAAATAACAAAAACAAATCCAAAACACCAATCCAACAAAACGGAACCTACATTCATATAACAGATATAGCCATTCAATTTTCTTGGGGCTAATTCATTTGCCAAATCCACTGGGAAGCCCTGTGATTCACTGATATATTATTGAGAGTTTTTAATAACCATTAAGGATGACTATTAACATCTGCTTTGGATATTTTCTAGTTTAGAATAATCTTAACTATGCTTTGTGGAACATACTTTTGTGTGCAGTGATCCCAGCTGCTTTCTGAAAGAAAGAAATGTTTTTTCCCCAGTGGGTTTATCTCTGTGGAGAAGGGGTAACTTTTGATTCAGGTGGAGATCCTGGCCAGGTACCTCAGATTTTAAAATAGGGCAATGACATTATTATCTGCGCAAATATGTTCTCATGTCGTGGTGTGCTGGCAACGGTTTTCTCCAGCTTGTGAGACTGTGACATCTTGTCCCACATCCATGGTCAGTGATTACAAGTTGGTAGCTTGAAATTGGTCGTGGGCAGGAGTACTTACCACAGGTTGTTCTCAGTGAGGATGATTTTGCCCCCTAGGGGACATTTGTCCATCTCTAGAGACAATTTTGTCACAACTAGGGGTTTACTACTGACATCTAGTGGGTAGAAGCCAGAGATGCTGCTCAATATCCTATGGTGCAAAGGATAGCACCCCATACATAACTAAGAATTATTCAGCCCCAAATCCAGCTGAGGTTGAGAAACCTTGATCTATACCATGGAATTTGGCAAACATAACAAGTTCAAACTTTTTTTTTTGTTTTTTGAGTGCCAACCACTAACTAAATTATTACCAACCATTAAACCCCATAATGAATTCTTATACCTTCATCACTGTACAGTCTCTAAATCCTGTCAGAAGTTCACTGGGAGAAGTGACACTCAAGGAAGACAGAAAGCCATGCGGTTCCCTGGGTAATTCATATAGAGCGCAGGTTGACAAACTTTTTCTGTAAGGGACAGCTGTAAATATTTTAGGCTCTACGGAATGTGTAGTATCTGCTGCAACTGCTTATGTCTGCTATTACAGTATGAAAGCATCCATAGATGATTTGTAAATAAATGAGCATGGCTGTGCTCCAATAAAACTTTCTTGACAAAGCAGGGTCGTAATTTGCTGACCTCTGACTTAGACTACTTGGTTAGCCCTGTCTAACTGCCTTCACTAAGGCTATATTCTAATGCTAAACTTTTAGCTTTGATTAATGACATAAGAAATTTACTAAATTATGTTTGTTGTAACATTTGGTGCTAAAAAAATGTCAGGACATTTCCACTGGGTCATTATGTGCTTTATTCTTGAGGTGCCACAGTCTCCATGGTGGGGGACAGGGTGGGTGGGGAAGGACTGGATCAGTGGTTTCTCAAACGTTATGTACAGATAAGTCACCTGGGAATCTTGTTGAAAGGCAGACTCTGATCCAGTAGGTCAGGGGTATGGTCTGAACTTGTGTATTTGTTAAAAGCTTCCAGGTGATGTTCATGCTCAGAACCACAATTTGAGTAGCGAAGTCCTAGAATATCCATATTTTGGTAACAAATTCTTCCTAGATGATTCTTATTGCAACCATATCTCAACTATGTTTTTCCTTATAATTGTTGTGTTTAAGTTTTGATTTTTTTTCATACTTTAGTTTATAACTTGAAATTTCATTATGTATGTTATTATTTTATAGTAAGTCCCTTAAATCCTTTGGAGGGGGTAAGATTAGAGATAGAAATAAATCTAAGATGAATAACTTGGAATGCACTTTTTTTACAGTTGTAAAATATAAGTTTAGTGTGATGCTAATTAGTTGTACAAATAATCCAGACATAACAAGTAATCAGATTAATTTTTAAAGATCTATTTTATTGTTTTTGAGAAAAGTTGAGAGAGAGAGACAGAGAAAGAGAGAGAGAGAAGGGGGGAGGGCCCAGAGCAGTTTCCAAAGTTGTACATTATTAGTTGTGATATGGTTTCATTCCACAAAGGTGAATGTAGGGCCAAGCAGGGTGGGAACCCAACTGGGGGCCTCCCGAATGGGAAGCAAACACCTCCATCACTAGGCCATCCCCTTAGTTACCAGTTTCTCTGAAGTTTAGCATGTGAGTTTGCATGGGTGTGGGTGGGAATCGAATCCCAGACTTCACAATTATGAGGCAAGTGCTCAACCACCAAGCTATCCTACCATCCCTAATTTTATTTCTTTAGGACTGGGGTCCTCAAATTTGACTTTAGGGAATGTATTTATGTCTGGCTTAATAGTACATATGTTCAAGCTTAACCCTTTTCCTGTTTTGAAAAAAAAAAAATACGGTTTGCTGCCCCATTCAAGTTTACATAAACAGTTTTCTTTCTTCTTCTTCTTCTTTTTTTTTTTTATAAACAAGGTTTTTAATATGAAAATAAAATATAAAAACTGGTCCTGGAGTTACTTCAAAATAGAATTTGTCTCTAATCCTAATGTAACAGAAATGTATACGATAGTCAGTATTTAGTAATGTTTTGTCATGTGGCAAATTTCAAAGCACAGAACTTTGGGGGTCGGTTTAGGACTATAACCCGCGTGTTATCTGTGGGGGAAGGCTGCAGCTGCAAGTGTCTCTGAGAAGTTTTTTCAGGGCCACCTGGAAAGGGTTAAAAACCTCTCTCTCCAGTCCTCACTGATCCTCTGGGCCAGTAGAAGATGGCCCTCAAGATGCCAGTCGCTTAGATTTACATTCTCTAATCTGTACAGGATCAAATTTCTTCTTAAATGCCACTCTTGTGACACCAATCGTCTTCTGCAAATGAACTGAGATAGTATGACAGAGGGCAACCTGATGACCTCTGAGGAATCATGGCCACTCTGTTACATGCATAAAAACCCCATAGTCCCCAGTGCCAGAAGGGCCACAGTTGTGCAAATCTGGCTCTGATCCCCTTGCCTCACAATGCACTACAGAGCACCACTCTACTCAGAGGGAGCTTGCTGGACAAGAAACACCTCAGAGGCCACGTGCGATTGGTCCTGAATGCCCTTTTGAAACATTCACTCCTTCCATTTATATTTGGAAATGAATAGGACTTTTTGTCCCCATCATCTTGTGTGATCTCAAAGATTTGTGAGTAAATGATTATCCCATTTCACCGAAGGAGGTAACAATATTTTCCTTTTTGCAGTGGAACTTCAGGATGGAAATGCCCAGCTTCAGTACACCTTCTCAGCCTTGCTGTTTGTGTCCCATCAAAGCTCTTAGCAACTGGCAAGAGATTGCAAAGGGGACAGTGGTCTGTGTTGAGTGGTAGATGATGCACCTTCTGGGAAGTCTGTCAGGCAGGGATGGAATAACTCCCTTGGCTGTTAAGCGTATTTGCATTATCTCCTAGAGCTGTGGACACAAGAAGAGAGAGGACACTATGCACCGAACGCTGGTGGCATCAGGCTTGTCCTGGAGTGGTCAGGCCACCCTCTGGTGTCCAGGTGGTGGATGGAGCTCTCTCTGCTCTTGGAGCCTGGCTGAGCAAATGTGTTAAATTTCCTTTGTCACTAGATGGCAGAATATAATTAAGATGTCAGATTTCCCCCTCTAACCTTGGAAGGTGTTTCTAGTTCCTTCCTAATGACTTCTTTCGTTTCTTTGTAATATTTGCTAATGTCACTTAGGGCCGAGGCAATGATATAAAATTTCCTTCTGCAAATACTTCCTGTCCTTATCCAGGCTTTTACTTCTTTGGTTTCACTTCCCTGACTCTTAGGGGAAAGCACTCTTAACATAAAGTATATTCTCTTCCTAAGGGCTGCTGTTTGGACAGTCCGAGTTTTTTATTTTTACACATTATTTTGTTATTCTTTTGAAGCAAATCTCTGATATTGTTTCACTTCACTTATACCTATTCCAGTATGTTTCAAAATAAGGACTATTAAATGCATGCAGCTTTGATGATTAACACAATAATATATATTGTTGTGGATTGATAAGTTTCAAGATAATGAAATCGATTTCTAGTGGAAATAGTATAAGGGTGTGCACAGTGATGCACGGGAGCCGAGTGTTGCAGTGGGTAGAGGGTGGTGGTGTGTACGGTCTGATTGGAGTGGGCCGGTTCCCCTACTTGTGGAATCTAGGATTTATTCTGCTGGGGAAAAGATGTCCCTGACCCAATATGAATCTCCCTTCAGCCGTCAGATGTGTTTATGCAAAGAAGTTAAATGAACAGAAAACAGCAGACCAAATGTGTGGTCAGCACATACAAGTGGAGCGTTTCCTCCAACATCAATCTTTCACATGCCCTCTGCCCCATTTTCAGTCAACAGAGGAGTGGACAGTTTTCAGCTGAATCTCTGGTGGCTGGGAGCCCTCCCTTCGGGGGTCTCGGTCATACTTCTTTAGCCTCAGTCTTGGGTTCCATTTCCTGCTTTTCCAGGCTCAGATTCAGGTCTCACCTCTTCTTCAGCCAGGGGTTCTGTTTTACCACTTTGCCTTAGCTGGGTTGGCTATACCTTTTCTGCAAGGGGTGCTGTATTTTCCTCTCTCCTCACTTTGTCTTTAAATTCCCTTTGTTACACGAAGACCCCAGTTGACTCCCCTTTCCACAGTGCTAACACCATGAACGTGGCTGGTCTGCCTCACTTCTCTTTGCCCACTTCTACTTCCCCATGTACTGGTGGCTCACCACGCAACAGGGACTGCAGTGTGTGCTGGGGATTCTAGAGGGAAAGAAACAGAACCCTGCCTTCAAGAGCTCACAGTTTGGCTGGGGGCAAGCTGAGCAGGGGAGTGAAGGAGTAATGAGGGCAGTGCAACATGGTGTGTGCCAGAAAAAAATATAGGCACAGGTGATAAGGGAACAGAGGAGAGGGGTGGGCTTACTGTGCTTGGGAGGGGGCTCCCCTGGGATAAGCATTTTTTTCCTGTTTTTGTATTTATTTTAATTTTGAATCAGGTTGCAAATTCACATGTATATGTACACATATGTATATATATATTTATATATTAAGATAAATTTATATCTATCCTCTATCATCTATCTATCTATCTATCTATCTATCTATCTATCTATCTATCTATCTATCTATCATCTCCCACAACCCCCATTATTCTTCTGCCTATCCTCATGCTCTCCAAAGGTAGCTTCTGCTTTTAGTTTTTTGTGTGTCCTTCCAGAATTTCTGTATGCATACATGGAGAAACATAAATACAATTTTTTCTCCCCTCCTTTTACCCCCAAGGTAGCATATTATGCTTATTGATCTGTATTTTGCTTTTTTTTTTTTTTTAAACTCAACATTAACATTTAGTGGTTTATAAAATGGACTCTGGAGTCAGAATGGCTGCATTCAAATCCCACTTGTATAATTTACTAGCGGGGTGACCTTGGCATTCATATCCCAGTTGTATAATGTACTAGCTGGGTGAGTTACTTAATTTCTCATTGCTTTAGTTTCCACATCTGTATCTGAGGTTTTCAAAATCTTGCAAATTTATCATATGCTAAACTTTACCATGGCCTTTATGATTATACACATGCAACGTTATCATACACCAAAGTTTCTTGAGGACATTCTATTCTGTTCTATTGATCTATCAATGTACCATTTCTACACTGTTTAAATTTTTGAGGCTTTACACTCTGTTTACTATTGGGCGGGACTAGTCCCCAGATGGGGACTTGAAGGATGAATAGACTTTTCCAGGCAGAGATGATGACAGCAGCAATGACAGCTAACGTTATTAGTATAAACTATCACCACCGCCAGCACTTTGTATTATCTCTACTGTGTGTGAGATACTGTAACTCACTCCTTGTTTACTCTGGTTTTTATTATGTTTGTTTTCCCTTTGCTCTGAAATTTTTACCTCTTCATTTTAAATTTATTTACTTCATTGTAGGTAACTTTTTAAATCCTTTTGGAAACAAGGAGAGGCATAAATAGAAAAAAGAACTGTATTAGGTGCTTTGCATAATAGAGCCTCAATCCTCATGACAGGTCTACAACGTACATATTACTGTCCTCTTTTCATTGAAGACACTGAAGGTTGGCGAGATCAAGTCATTTTCTCAACGTTATATAGCAAATGAGTGTAGATTCAGAATTCACACCAAGGTCTGTTGATGGTTTCTGGTGCTTCTTTATATACTGGACAAGGTCCTTTATTAGGGTCCTTATAAAGATAGGAGAAATTATAGCCCAGAAAGTAACTGAATCTATAATAGGGAATCATTAGATAACTTTTTCCTAATGGCATGTGTGCATGTATGTGTGTGCATATTATATATTACAGTATAAATTATGTATATTACAGTAACTATGGATTATATAAAGTCATCACTGCTATGTGATTTTGGTGTTAACTCATTAATTCACCAAACATACCCAGAGTCTACCGTGTCAGGCACTGTGCTCGGCACCGTCCCCAGCCCTTAACTCCTCCTGTGAGAATTAATTAGCAGGTTTACCTAGTCTGGCCCCTCTCCATCGGTTGCACCCTGAGGAATATCTAGTCTGTTTCTTCATCCTGTCCTGGTTTACGCCCATTCGTAGCAGCTTTCTAGTGTTGTTTTTAAAATTATGAAGCTATATCTGGAATCAGGGGCAAAGAGTGCAGTGCCTAATTAGTCATACCTGCCATGGGGGTAAGAGTGAGAAATGAAGGCAAATAGGCCACATACTTGTCATACCTGAACTAGTTGTCCAGAATGATCAGCTTCTCTATGCTGTTGTTATAAATGACATCAACTTATTTATGGCTCGAATTCACCATTTCTTAAATTGTGGATCAGCTGTTCATCTCTTAGGAAGTCCTAGGGCAAAGAAATCCATTTAACTAGGTTGAGACACAATTTCTCAAACATATGTGTTGTCCAAGGAATTTTCTCTCTTCTCCATTGCATTGCACAATCCATATCAATGCTGGATGTATCACTGTGCCCCATGTCAGTAAATACAAGGACTCTCCAGAAAAAAATCCAACCATAAATGCCTCTATTTTTCACATTACATGGCTGGATACTTTCCAGACAGCCCTCGTATGTTCACCATCACTGCCCACGGCGAGAACCTTTAATTTCTCAGTGTTGTAGTGACTTTTGTTGGGAGGGGAAATTCCTGGGTTGAATGCTACTCTGTTTTACGGAAGCCCTTTATTCATTAGTTTCTTCCTCTATCTTGCCATCTAAAATTCCTCTTGCTGCCACAGTTGGATTTTAAAAATGATCACTGGTTGCCTGTCTGGAGTTTTATTGATTAACTTTTCCAAGTTCACATGCAAATGAGTTCTTGCATCTCTAGGGTGTATTAAAGGGTAGTTCTGTTTATTCTTTTTGTTGGCTGAAAGCCATGCTAATTAATGAGAAACTTCCCTTAAGAAGTTAATTCTCAAATGGCTGTTGCCTCACGGGAAATGCATTTGAACTGCTGAGTAGGTTGCTCTCTGACCTTTAGTGATTAACCTCTCTGGCCACAGAGGGTAGGGAGGTGGCGGCCGCTATGTAACTGTAGGGCAGGGGTGTCAAACTCAATTAAAACACGGGCCATTTGGTGCAACAGGCAAGATTCACGTGGGCCACATCACATTTACAAACGTCGCCGGGAACTGAGTGCATTTATACACGCCCACAGGCCCCCAGGAAAGGCACTGGGCCACGTGTATACTCGTCTTCAGTAGTTAAAGGGTTAACGAGGGAATTGTGTGTACGGTATTGCCTCGACATCCCCTATTTTCTTCATCACAATTTTTCTATTTTCATTTTATTTCAGAGCATCGTGGGCCACAAAAAATTGCCTTGGGGACACACAGGCCACCAGTTTGACACCCCTGTCATAGGGTATAGTCACAGAAAGAACATTGTACTTGGTGTCACTAGCTCTGGGTGTGACTCCTGGTACCATGCTTGGTTGTCATGTAAACTTGAGCCAATCACTTTAACTGAACATCAGTTGACTCAGCTATAAAGTGATGATTATAACAATAATTCTGATCTCTCTAGGGAGTTGTTGAGAGGGCTAAGTGAGATGATACATGGAAACCACCTCTGTGCAAGTAAATATGTTTTTATTATTAGATGTCTGGGTTTCTATTTTTTCTCTGTTGGTTTTTCCATTGCTCCTTTCTTAACCAGATGCAATATATAAAATATAGTTTTTCTTGCAGCTTTTCCAGGTATGGATTTTTGGGGGTGGGGGTGGGTTTGGTGTGTATGTGTGTGGGGGCGAAAGCAAGTAGACCAAACTCCTGATAATAAATCCAATTTGGTTTGATGTTGACTTCTCCACCCCACCCCCCATTACTTTTGTTCATTATTGTTCATAGATTTTAAGATTAGTGTTGAAACTAGTTCAGAAATTATACCTCAGTGTTAACATCTTTTAACAAGTCTGTGAAGAGAAGGAAAAAGAGATGCTTTCCTCTCCTCTACACCTTTTAAAGAAATTTAGTTGAATAAATGCCTCAGCTAGCTGAGGCTCTGGGAGAAGGTAGAGCCTGAGGACAAAAGTCAGAGTGGTAGAATAGAATGTCCGATTTGACCACATGTGGAGGGTCTGTACCTGGTGCCTTACCTTAGTAAAGACGTGAGCGGTTGTAGCACGGGATCCCATTGCATACTGCCCAGCTCTGCCATCTCACTGGCTCTGTTTCAATGGCTCTCTTTTCTTCTGTCAACGTCTCTTTTCTTTCTGGAACAGCTGTTCCATTCCTTCCCCACTGGCCTGCAGGGTGTTTACACCCAGACCCCCTCCTGAGAACTTATCATTCGGTTCCAAGGAGTGGGCCCACCGACAGCCTGGCACTGTCGCACTGTCGGCTTTTTCCGGTTGGCTTCAGTGGCAGGTTGCCCCTCCCCCAAGGTCATACCCTCCCCAGGGGGACTCACATCCAGTGACTAAGCAGAGTGGTCCCATCCAGTGACTAAGCAGAGTGGCAGTATAAAGGCTGGGCCATTTCAGCCTCCAGGGAGCACTGTGATGGGCACTGCTTGCCTGGTTAGCTGAAGATTTTGGGGCTTGCATCACGGGTCAGGTGCTTCCTCTGACCAATCCTGCTTCCTCGTCCTTCCTTTCAAGATATTGATCTCTAACAAGCACCTTTTTTTTTTTTTTTGATATTTAAATTGTATTTTTATTATTTTTTTTGTTAAATTTATTGGGGTGACATTAATTGATATCAATTACATTGTTTCCAGGTGTACAATTCTCCATTACATTGTCTATACAAGCACCTTATAAAAAAGATTTTCTTAAAAAAAATAAAGCTATACTGAGATATAATTTACATGCCATGAAAGTCACCCTTTTAAAATGTAAAAATCAGTGGTTTTTAGTATATTCACAAAGTTGTGCAACTGTCACCACTATCTAATTCTAGAACATTTTCATGACCGCCCCCTTGCCCCACCTCCAAAGGAACTTCATACCTGTTAGCAGTTATTTCATATGAACTCTCCCCTCAACTTCTAGTCACCATTAATGTGCCTTCTGTCTCTATTGACTATCCTGGAAGTTTCATATAAATGGAATCATACAACATGTGGCCTTTTGTGACTGGTTTCTTTCACTTAGCATAATGGTTTCAAGGTCTGTCCATGTTGTAGCATATAGCTGTATATCATTCCTTTCTATGGGCTAATACTAGTATTTCAGACTGTAATATATAGATATACTACATATTGCTTATGCATTCATCAGCTGATATATATTTGGGCTGTCCTAATAAACATCTTGTACCCCCAACTCCATCCCAGCATCTATTTCTCAAGAGCCCAATCTGAAAACTACCCTTACTTGTAACCCTAGGACCTCAACTTCTGCATCCATGAGGGTTATCCAGAAATTCTTCCAATAAAGGTGGTTCTTCCCAAAGGGAATTTCTAGTACCAGAAGCCAAGATAATAAAAAGCTCTCCATCTTATTACCTGTTGGCTACTTGGTCTTAGAGTAGGCTTGTTTGGGGAGAAGATTAAGTGTGGTTGAAATCTGGTGGAAGAACAGAAGGACCAGGTGAGAGGGGAGGTCAGAGCGACCAGTAGGGACCACACTGTGAATGGCATTTATGGCATGATAAGATATTTGACCACTTCTAAGGGGAATTGGGACTCATAGAGGGCAGGTGAGATGTAATCAGGTGTGACCGCACTTCATTTGTGGATTAGAAATGGTATGTAGTGCTTCTTTTAGAAGACATTGAGTTGCCTGAAGTCTGAGTGGAAGGAAGTTGCTGGAGAGAAAGAGATGAATTGGAAGTTGAAGAAGGAATCAGAATGGATCTAAAGAGTAGGGAACACGCAAATGAAACTTAAGAAAGGTGCAAAGGAAGCATGGGAGGAGAAGCAATGTGGCATACTGGAAAGAATCTGGCCTTGGAGTCTGACAAAGCTGGGTTTTGATTCCTCTTTCATCTTTTAGCAGCTCCGTAACTTTTTTTTTTTTTTTTTACTAAAAATGTATAATTTAATATGAGCACATTTTAAGTCAGTCCCTATTATCAAAGATAAATTTATAGTCTAAATTCTTTTGCAGGTTCAGTGCTGGGCAAGGTCATAACTCTAAACATTTATGACTCCCTCACCTTTTCTAACAGCTAACGGGCTTCCTGTTAAATTTTGATTAACTTCCTATCATTTTACTCTTGGTCTCAGCCTTGTATTTTGAATAGAGAAAAGCAATTTTCAGCATTTTTTTCAAATGTATTTAAATACTCTTCAAATAATTGAAATTATTCAAATAATTATAGTTACTGAATTTAGATCTTCAAATTCAAAAAAGCACATTAACCCAACTTCTCTTCATCTATAAAAGAAGGCTACACATCCTTACCTGTAAGCCTTGTGTTGTGACTTTGAAGGGATACAGACTATGGAAGGCAACCGGCTCCTCTTAGCTCACTTCCCCTGTTCTCATACCAGAGCAGGTCTCAGAGGCAGGACCCCAGGTAGATGTCCTGTCCAGATTGTCAGGTCATAAGAGCAGAGGTCAGGGAAGGTCAGGGAGATCTGGAGATGAAGCAGCAGAAATGGAGAAGGAAAAGAGGGCCAGAACCCAGGGGATTGGAGGTCTGGGCTCAGGCAGGAGAGCATTTTCATGGATAACATCTCTCTGGAGCTTTGCACTTTTATTTATTTATGTTTTATTTATGTTGGAGAGAGAGAGAGAGAGAGAGAGAGAGAGAATGGGACAGGGCCTAGAGCAGTCATGATAATTGTATGTCATTAGTCATGACATGGTTTCATTCCACACAGATGGATGTGGGACCGCATGGGATGGGAACCAAACTGAACTGGGGGCCTCCTGCATGGGAGGCGAGCACATTTGTCGCCATCCCAGCAGTTACCAGGTGTGCCACAGTTCAGCACATGGGGTTCACACAGTCTGGGGTTGGGAATCGAACCTCAGGCATCACAATTGCAAGGCAAGCGCTCAACCACTAAGCTATCCCTGCATTCCTGAGCTTTGTCCTTTTAGAAGGTTCAGAAAAACCTGTCCCTGACCCAACTCAGGCCTCTCTGCAACTTCAAATGGTGGCCACTGGGGTCCGTTTAGAACCTGACCAACCTCACAATTATAGACTCCTGACAGCTGGATGAAGGGAAGCCAAAGGCTGTGTTTGGCAGGTGCATGTGCCTAGTGCTACAGAGTGTATTGGCTACCTCCTCCTGTTTTCCTTTTAAGTTCCTTTTCACTTGATTAAAAAAAAAAAAAGCTGTTTCGCATCTGCCTTTTTCAATTCCCAGTGATATACGGCAGAGATCTGTGACCTCTGAGACTCTTTGCTATCCTGCAATGCTGGGACTGAAAGTCAAGTGGAGTTTGGCAGCTGCTTTCTGAGCCATCTTGGACACTGGCCATCTAAGAAGTTAATCTCATCCATCTTGCAGTCTGTCACTTATCAGCTATTTGACAATACTGCCAGCCACCGAGAACCCTATAATGGCCCCCCGCAAAAAAACAAAACAACTGAGCATTTGACCCGTTGGAGGATCATTCAGATTCTATGTGGAAAATGGTACAAAATCTGTCTGTGTGACCCATTGAAGATCACTCATCGGCACCTCCACATTTAAAAGTGCAAAGATAATTGAGGTATGTCAATAAGGAGTCAGAGGTCCCATGAAAACCTAAAGTGCTTTCTTCCTTTGAGGCTTAACTGGAATTTGTGCGTATTTGGTGGTCCTGTGTTCATTTATTTGGCAAACATTTGACCAGTGCCTCCTAATACTCTGAAATTTATGAAATGACAATTTTTCATGTGGCTCAAAGATGATAAAATAGCAGTGATTTTGCCTGATCTGACTTAACATATAATAGGAGCCATGCCAGAAGCTGGAGATGCCAAAAGACGAGATAGCTTCTGGCCCAAAGGGGCCCACAGAGCCCTGGGAGGACATAGACGCAAATAGTTGAAGCACAAGTGATACAGGTTCTATGACAGATGTGTACAAAAGGTGGCATGTGGTGTACCCCCAAGAGGGAGAAACTAAAAAAAAAAAAAGGCTTTCCAGAGAGGCCTCCTGGGCTTCCATATATAAAATAAGAGTTTTCTGGTGAAGTTCTCAAAATGGACCAACCATTTTAGGAACACACAGTGTGGTGGCTTTGTACTCTGCCAATTTAGCTGAAGGTCGACCCTTCATTCTTTGTCACTCATCATGGTTCCACTTCTGTGATCATCCACTGACCAGTGCACCCAGAGTCTCAGTTCACCTTGTGATGACCAGGTAAAAAGTAGCGAAGATAATGTATTTACAAAAACCAGTATCTGTCAAGGCAGCCATTTAGATCGACTCTAGCTCCCTGTCCAGCAAGTCATGTTTCCCACTCCCATATTATGTCAAAGGCAGTTGTTGAATTTCAGGCAGTACCATTTAGGGAGCCCTGGGTAGGATCTAATCACTATCCTAAGAGCTTTGCCTGCCTTACTTCACTGAATCCTTACAATCTATGAGGCTGGTTGGTACAAGGGTTTTCCCTATGGTGTGGTTTAGGAAACTAAGGCACAAATGGTTAAGTAACCAATATTTCATGTTATGTCTCAGAATGAAAGAGATATTGTTTAAGACTTCTCAAAAATATATATATATATTTTTCATTTTGCTAACTCTTCATTTTGCAATAGCGATCCTTGCTCTGCATCCCTTTTACTACCGGCTATGTCCTCTGCCTCCCCTGTCAGAGACTGAGGTCCCTAAGCCAGAGACACAGGGCTCTGCCCCTGAAAAGGCCCTGGGGAGAACTGGAACCGGAATGCACCCTGAGGGGAGGGTTTTCCTGGGCCTGCTGCCCCCCTACCTCTCTAGCACTGTGGGAGTCTAGCTGCTGCCAGGCTAGGCCTGGGCCCAGGTTGGGGGTTGCTCTAGCTTTCAGAAAATATAATGGAGTTTAATAGCTGACTGAACTTAGAGAAGAGAGAAATCGGGGAAGATACAGGGCTAGTATTTCAGTCTGATGGTCAAGGGCTTCCATAATCTCTCCTCAACCTGCCTTCCCAGGTTCCTTCTCGTCCCTCACACTCAGACACAAGTGGCTCCTGTGAGTGAGCAAGTTGCCATCTTCTGTGCCTTATGCCCTTGTGTTCTGGTAACCTCTACCAACTCACTCCTAATGATTTCAGTTAAAAGTCATAAGGAGAGGCTATCCTTCCCTAGACCAGTGCAGACTTCAAGATGCACGAAGCTCTGGGCAAGGTCACATTTGGAGGCCTTGCTAAACTGCAGATTTTAATGCAGGAGGTCTGAGGCAGGGCCTGAGATTCTGTGTTTGGGGTGAGGGGGTGGGTGTAGCTGCTGTTGATCTGTGAACCACACTGACTAGCAAGGCTCTAGATCTCATTTTCTCTTTAGTCCCTTTTGGAAACTTAAGCCTGTAGAAGCTATTTTAAGGAAAATGATGTTTTGCGCCAACACAAGCTAATTTGGCATTTAGCAGTTGGTAAATTCGTTTGGTAGATATGTAAGGTGTCCAATGTCCTGGTTTGCCTTGTGCTGTGGAGTTTCTATGGGATTTTTAGTGCTAAAACCAGGAAAGTTCTGAGCAAACTGGGTTGAATTGGTCTCCCAATCTCTGGTAGTTATAGCTGGCTGGGGGCTCCACATCCCCTTCCTTACAACCTCCACACCAGGTAATGTTTTAGACAAAATTCTGCTAAAGCTACAAATGTTTACTAGCTAGCAGATACAAGAACAGTCCTTCAATGGGTGCTTGAGGCTTTGGGGAAGATCTAGTCTCTGCAGTAGTCACTACAAGTTGCACTTGCATGGTGGGTTCTTTCCAAAGTGTACAGAAGGCTAGAAGGGTGACGGAACCAGCAAACCTGAGAGTAGGCTCAAGTGACAGTCTCTATGGTGAGAGATACAGGACCAAGAAAATTCTAGACCTCAGGTACTGCACCCAAAGTATCAGACTGCTTGTAGATTTGGCTACTTCATTCAACAACCTGCTTGTGGGGTGGTTCTGCAGCCAGTGAGAAGCCTGGAGGGTTTCCCAGCAGAGGACCCATTCTCTGGGCTGTCGGGTTCAACCAGGAAATCAGCTCTGTGCCTTTCTCAGACTTAGATTCAGGTTTTACTAGTCTTTTTGATATTTTGCCAAGAGGATGGGTGGGAGGTCACCTCAAGAAGTGACCAGCACTCTAAGATATCTCATTCCTCATTGGGAAGTATCCTAGATACAATCCCTTATAGCTTCCTCTCATTCGTGTTCAGCACTGGGAAGAAAGGGGCATGGAATTAATGTCCTTATTTCCTCCTGGGGTTCAGAGAAGCCAAATCATAGGGGGAAGGGGTGGGGGTGGGGGGCACATTGAAATAGCTGAAGGTTTTTTCTAAGGAGGAAGGAGGTTCTCTTTCTGATTGATCTTCAGTTTAAGAAAACAATTTTTAAAAAATCTTGTGTTTGTTTTCCTGGAAAAGGAAAAAAAGCAAGACTTTCCTTGCCTCTAGGTCTTTCAGAAGAATGCTGCTGGGAGGTGGGAGGCTGAGGTGCTGGGCTGACCTTTCAGAGCTAGTGTGAGTGTTCGTGGAGCTCTCGGCCTCCCTGTTGATTTGTACTCAGACCTCTGACACCAATTCAGCCAAACAACGTCACCTTTCACCTACTTTCTGTGTTTTTTCTGCTGTGTGGTTGGTGCTTTGTGTGTACACATGAGCAACTCTTGATGATTTTTGTTTGCTTATAACATTTCTTCCTCAACAAAGAGAAAGAAAGACTCAAGGTTCTCATTGATGCTGTTTAAGTTAGGAAACCAAGAGACCAGAGGGGTGTGAGTGTGTCACTGTTGGAAGGGACCCCAAGGGATTCAGAGATTGTGGCCCTGAGTGGAAAAGACCCTTCATTTCATGGATGAAAAAACGGAGACTTGGAGGGCAGGAAGGGCTTGCCTGGTGTGGGCAAATGAGTGATTGGATCTGAAAGAAGGTTTTTTTAATGCTCTCGGTTCAAGTTCACGCAGTCTTAACAATTCCACATCCACGTGGCCACTGCTGGCCTCTGCTGGTGATGGGACAATCACCCCTGCTCCAGAAAGCGGGGCCTTATTTGATGATTTCTTTGGGTGTAGGATATTTTGACCAGGATTGTGTTTTGAACTCTCTGTTTCTGAACACATTTATTTCAATTAGAATTAAACCAATATTGACAAATTTTTATTGAGAAGGTATTTTCTGGAGCAAACCTCATTTAGCTATGATCAGTTTATTACAGGACACCTAAGAACATCTAATTTCAACAAGGGATGTGGCTTCTCCTATACATAACCCCCTTATTTGGGGCAGAATATCTTGTATTAATAGCTCTGTTTTGTTGAACAAATTTAGGAAAATGACAATCTGAGATATGGAATAAAACTCTTAAAAAGGTATACGTAAATTTACTTTTGGTGAGTCAAATAATATTTGAAATGTAATAGAGAAATTTACCACTCAAAAGCAACCCCTGGAAAATAAATTTCTTAGTGAGAAGAGCCATATTTATATATGTATATAAATCTCTCTTTTTTTTTTTTTAAGATTTATTTTACTGTTTAAGAGAAGATGAGAATAGAGAGAAAGAGAGAGTGAGAGAAGGGGGAAAGCCCAGAGCAGTCTCCATAGTGCATCATTAGTTGTGGCATGGTTTCATTCCACACAGGTGGATGTGGGGCTGAGTGGAGTGAGAACTGAACCGAGGCCTCCTGCGTGGGAGGTGAGAACCTTCCCTGCCAAATGGTCCTAGTGGTTACCAGTTGTGCCACAGTTTAGCAAATGGAGTTTGCACAGGCCTGGGTTGGGAATCAAAGCCTAGATCTCATGATTGTGAGGCAAGTGCTCAATCATTGAGCTATCCTGACATCCCTATTAATATCTTAACAATGCTTATGTTAGGTGTGAAGTTTTGGGAGAACTTTTCTTTTTATTTTGCTTGTCTGTATTTTTCTAAATTTCTATTGCACAGTACCCCAACAACAAAAAGTCTCAAAATTACCAATGGTGAATCCTTTAGGAAAATGAGGAATGCATGTGGAAGAGAGACTAAGTGTTATCCCCTCTTTTATCTTATTTGTAAACTAGGAAGATTCTCTGTCATCCTGAGAAATAAATAGCTAAACTATCATTTTTTTCCTTTCTATGATCAAAAACCTAACATAATGCCTGCCTATATATCAAGTCTAACCTCCTATGCCTTATTGTTAAGACCCGTTGTAATCTGACCCCATTTTTTATCTCTCAGATTTACCCAGTGCTGGTTCTTTTCTGTTACCGGTAATACTCAGTCTAGTCAGGTTCATTTCTTTTTTTCAGTCTTTTTGTCCCCAATGTCTTTTCTGCTTCAGGTGTCTTTGTTAATTTTTTTCCAGATTGCAATATCCTTTCTGTCTCTCCAAATTCAAGGCCATTTGTTTCACAAGACCCCACACACTTATTTATCCACTTTCCGATCTCCTGTGGCAGTTCTAGTCTGTAATGTACCATTTAGGATTCACTGATTGTGCTTATCTAGGCTCAGACTTTGATGCTTAGTAGCAGAAGCAAATTTGGGCTGCTGACTGGAGAGTTTAAATATTTGGAAGGCATGCTAAAAGGGAAGAAATCGCCAGGAACGAAGCAGTGAGTTGGAATCCACAGAAGCAGACCAAGTAGACATAGGTTGGAGAGGCCAAGCAAATGAGCAGCTAGAGAGATGCTAGAACATGAACAGGGGCAGTGAGGCGTGGATAAGCACAGAGAAGGTGGTGACTGTCTTGGTGCTCTCTTGTTGGACTTGATGTGGTGTGCCTGGGCTGGGGACCGATTGCCATGGCACACTGGCACTCCCTTTAGGAGAGCAAACAAGGAACTCTATGGGGGTGAAAGGTTCTGGAAAACTCTCCTCTTTCCATGCTACCACATAGTCGGTGCCACTAGGAGTCCAGGCTGATTGAAGCACTATTTAAAAAATCAAGTAGAAGAAACTCAAGGTGGAAGTAGCTTAGGCAAACTTGCAAATTGACTTGCTCATGAAATCCAACACCATTCTAGCGACTAAACTGCAGGAAGCAGGGCTGCAACATGGCTTGAGGAACAACTGGGTGCCAGACTTGGATGCTGCCAAGACTTTTTTTTTTTAAATCTCCCTAACCTCTGCTTCTCTCTGCATTTAATCTCTCCCACAGACAGCCTTCTTCCACATGATAATACATAGCGCTATTAAGGGCTGCTAAGGTTGCAGCTTTTAACTTCCACCACCGAAGAGAGACCATTCTCTTATTCCAGTTGGGAGAATACCAAGGAAGGACTCTGATTGGTCCACCTTGGGTTCAGTGCCCACCCCTGAGTAATCAAACCTGTGGGGGAAGACAAGGCCACATAAGAAGATACCATGTGGCTAGGGGCAAGTGAGTGGTTCCCACGAAGAGGGTTCTGGGCAAACAATCCCATGTGTGTCCAATATACTAGCAGGGCAGCAATGGCGTGCACAGCCGTGCTTAGTACAAGCATGTTGGTCAGTCCAAGTATGCTGGAAACCAGGAAGGAGGGACTATGGTTTAGCACACCACCTTTCCTATTGTTAGAGCAAAGTCAAGAAGTCTCTAATGAGAGTTGCTCCCTGGTGACTTGATAATTGTTGAACTAGCCTGCAACTCTTTATAACTGTCTTTTTTTTTTTTTTCCTGCTACATGAACCCCATGACCTCAGGTTCCATTCAGGCACCCAACAGTCCTGACATCTCTGCCCTGCAAAGAACTGCTGACCGCTTGTACTGTTAGCTTGGCCCCCATGACTGCTGAGTCACTTCACTTCCCAGAGGAACAATGGTGAAGTCACCAACACGTCAGGTCTCCAGCAGCCTTCAGCTCTGGAGGGACCATTTCTGGGGAGCAATGTGTATAAGAAAAGGAGCCAGACACTGGTCTTTTTACAGGGAGGCTATTAGCTCATCCTGGGAAGGTCAGCTAGGTAGCAGGGAGTAGGAGGAGCATTAGCATAAAACGCCTGACGCTGGGCCTGCCTTCCCTAGAACCGGGGGCTCTAAAGTCAGTGGTTTCCCATTTGTAGGGTTCTTGGAGAGTCAGCTGCTGAGAAATAAGACTGGGGATCAGGCTGTGAGGTAGGGAAGGTAGCATGAATGGAAGACCCAGGTGGGCTGGGCCCCCTTGTTTAAGGTGACCAGATTTTAACATTGGTAAAGCGGGACACCATTGACCGGGGGGGGGGGGGGGGGGGGTTTCTTGATTAAAAATTTCGTCTATCTCCCGCCGTTCCCTAGCTTGTTGTGCATTCTTTCCAAAAATTGGGACTTTTTTAAAACGCTGCGGGACGCAGGACAAATTGTTAAAAATTGGGACTGTCCCCCCAAAAGCAGGACGTCTGGTCACCCTACCCTTGTTCCATCTCTGCTCCGTCCCTTCTGGCTTTGCTCTGGGCTCCCCATGTGCTTCCCCCACTCCATTTCTAAGAGCCACTGAGTTTTGGACCCACCCCTTTCTTTAGGATTTATGCCTTTATTTTTCCCTTTGGGCACATTGATGTTTGCTGGGCTCTTCAGTGGTGCTTTGACCTGATATTTGAGCCTTTTTTAAGAGTGTGTGTGTGTCCTGTTCTGAAGGTGTTTCATCTAGGTGACAGCAGGTCACTCCAGCTCCACATGCTCTCTGGCACCTGGCTCCAGGCTTACGGGTGCAGCGCCCCTTGGGGTGGAGCTTCTTTCTCTGCTGGGTCCTGATCATGCGATACAGGACTTAACCCTGCTCATTTACTGGTGATGGCGTCCCCTCTAGACAGAAGTTGGGCTCATCTCTGTACCCTCTGCGTGTAGCACAGATCCTGGCACAGAGAAAGCTCAGCCACGAATGGGGAGGGGTTGGGGAAATGCTCACTGCTGCTTCTGACTGTGGTCTGGACATGCTTTTCCATGCTCGTCCCTTGTATCACACTGTTTCCTATTCTTCTTTTCCACCTGCTTTCCTTCCTTCCCCCACCCGTCTGAGAGAAAGTGTAGTGCTGTGGTTAAGAACGTGGATCCTGGGAAGCTGGGATGGCTCAGCAGGCTAAGCACTCGCTTTGCAGCCCCGGAGTCTGAGGATCGAATCCTGGCCCCGGCCCATGTGGACCCACATGCTGAGCTGGGGTGTGCCCCCAGTTCAGTACTTGCCAGGGCATATGTGGGAGTCTCCCGGCCCAGTTCCTGCCCTGCGCAGCCCTGGGCCCACCCTCTTCTCTCTGTCTCTCTCTGTCTTTGGCTCTCTGTCAAAAAAACAATAAAAATAAATCTTTAAAAAAAGGAACATGAATCCTAAAACCAGATGATCTGGTTTTAAATCCTGGCTTGATAACCGCTCAGCTGTGTGGCTGTTGGTGAGTCACTTCAGCTCCCTGTGCTTTCGTTTCTGCATCTGTCGAATGGGAATAATTGTAGGACCAATCTCCTAGGGCTGCTGGGAGGATTAAATGAGTTAATATGAATACGGTGCGTGGAGCAGCATGTGGTAGGTCACAGGCACTCTAGAAGTGTTAGCTGTTGTGTCTGTTCTCTACGTTCACTGTTCGCTCCAATAAGGGTGTCTGACTTTGTTCCCTCCTGCGTTCTTGGGCTAACCCCCAACCTATCCTCTCCTTGTGCTCAGCTTTTATGCCTTAATCTGAGGCCCTGGCCCACCCATCTGCAAGTGTGTTTCTCATTGGCTAAAACTGAGCTCTGGCCCAGCAGATATCCAGCCTCGGTTTTATAACTGTCAGCATCGCCTCCTCCATCTGTGGAGCTTTCCTCAGGCCAGGTCCTGACTCAGACCTTGTCCTTTCAGTGGTTGATTAGGGGAGTTCTAAAGGAGTAACTTTTATCTCAGCTTCCAGATGAAAGGTCGGCAATTTTTTATTTTTCTGTAAAAGAACATTGTTCTTCTCCACAACCCTTAAAAAACATAAAAAACATGCTTAACTTGAATTAAGAATTGTTGTATTAAAAGAAATCACAAGACATTTGGTCCTCAGGCCATAACTTGAGACTCCTATCTAGATAATAAGTTCCATGAGGAACAGGAACAAATCTGTCTTGTCGCCTCTGTGGTCTAGTGCCAGCCTGGAACTTGGTAGGCCCTCTATTAGTAATTGTTAAATGAACGAATATATAAAAAATGTGTTCCAACAAGTCCCTAGCTTTCAAAATTAAAAGAATCCCTGTTTGAATTCTATAGTAAATAGGAAGGCCCCAAGGCTTTGATTGAGTTGGCTTCTTGCTCCATCTGCGGTTACCCTAGGGCACCAGGTGCATGCCTTAACTTAGGTACCTATGAGCAATTCCACCCCCTTCTTCCAGCCAAGACCAGAGCCTCCCTGTGGCTTTAGTTCCTATAAACTATACCAGGGGTGTGCTGGTAAGTGCTTAACAATCAGTTACCAACAAACAAGCAAGTGATCCCTAATTTACAGCCTTTGTCAACTTGTATGGTGTTAATATTTCAACCATGGCCAATTTCATGCTACAGACCACTAGACTTGAAGTTGGGTAGAGATAAGCACAATCAGCTCTTTTCTAGTTGTAGCAACTATGAAACCATACTCTCTTGTCTGCTCAGTCCTGCAACCCTAAGGACCACACACCTCCTGGGAGATAGCTGGAAAGAAACCCCGGCTCCCACAATCCTTCCCTCAGGATTAGGATCTTCTCGGGGTCTGGATGGATAGCTATTTGGCCCTCCCAGACTTCCTGGATTTTAGCCTTTGTCTGCTTTGATCCCCAACCTCTGACTGCTCATCTGACCTCCTGACCCTCTGGTCGCCTGGGTTCTGGCAGAGCACAGATGGCCATATGCTTCCTGATCCACCCTGGCTTCCTGGCTGTCAGATACCTGATGTGCCTCTGAGCACAGAGAAGGCCAGCCACGCCACCTCCTGCAGGGCTTCTGGTTCCCAGGTTCTTGGCCACTCTCTTCCAGTTCTTGCAGCACCTCTCTAACTACCAGGAGGTTAACTTTCATCCTACCACCTGGGAACTTAGTTCCCAGCTCAATTCTTCTTTCCCTGACCTGGATCCTGTTTAATGAACATCGTCTGTCTGCTAAACCAGTGCATAATCATCGCCTTCATTGATTCACACACAAAATCTTTACTAGGTACTTTCTGTGTGCCAGGTTATCGAGGCCCTGGGGATAACCTAGGGAAAAGAACTGGTAAGAATCCCCTGCCCTTGGGGAACTATATTAAAGTATGAGAAAATAAAAACCAAACAGGCATAAAAAATAATACACTATGAAAGGTGATAGGTGGGAAAGCTGGGATGGCTCAGCAGGTTGAGCACTCGCTTTGAAGCCCCGGGGACTGAGAATCGAATCCCGGCTCCAGCTCATGCGGATCCACGTGGGTGTGCCCCCAGTTCAGTTCTTGCTGGGACCTATGTGGGAGGCTCCCGACCCAGTTCCTGCCCTGCATAGCCCCGTGCCCACCTGTGGAGTGAAACTATATGGAAAAACTAATGCTGTCAACTATAGAGACTGCTCTGGGCCCTCCCCCTTCTCTCTGTCTCTCTCTGTCTCTGTTTCTCTCTGTCAAAAATCAATAAAATAAATCTTCAAAAAAAAAAAAAAAGAAAAGAGAGGTGATAGGTATGATGAGAAAAGAGCAAGGGACGATGAGCTGGCAGTGCTAATAATAGGAAGCAGGTGGTTAGAGTGGCTTCACTGAGAAAGCAACATTTGAACAAAGTCTTAGAAAAGTTTCCATGTACTTTGAAACACAACTTTCCTCAGTGTCAACACCTGGATATACAAGTATGTAGCTGACTTCAGCCTGAGAACTTCCAGGTCTTTATGTACCCAGAGGGACTAACATGGCTTTGAATCCTTTCTCTCTGGCCAACGGGGGCAGCTCTAGGGGTTCACTTAATCTAACTAGACAGTGGGTTTCTTGAGGGCAGGGATCGGATCTGTCCTGTTCACCCTGTAGTTCCGTGTCTAGTGTAGTAGGTATCTGCGCGTGGTGATACTCTACTAATACTGTTACATGAATGCGTTGAAAGTTAAGTCTTTGGTTTGCTTATTCACCTTATTATCCAGGGAAACCTCTTGATTCCTCATCTATAAAAGGGGCATGTTAATAATGATAACACCAGTACTTACCTTATAGTGTTGCTGTATGATTTTAAGTTGTAATAATTTATAACACTTGTAGAATATGTGGCACAAGGCCTGGCACACAGTGGGTGCTTACTCAATAAATGTTAGGACTGCTGGGATGGCTCAGTGGCAAAGGTTCTCACCTTCCATGAGGGAGGCCCCCAGTTTGTTTCCTGCTCCATGTGGCCCCACATCCACCTGTGTGGGATGAAACCATGTCACAACTAATGATGTGCAACTATGGTGACAATGTCATTATTGATCAATAATTTTAAATTTTAAGTTCAACTTATCCGTAGTATTAGTTTATATATTGCTCTTTGTTGTTTCACTAAGCACTCTTTGCCTAACCCAGGTCACAAATATTTTCTCCTATGTTTTCTTTTAAATGTACATTTATGTTTATAATCTGTCTTGTTAAATTTTGTGGAAGGTATGAGGTGTTGGTCAAGAGTTGTGCTTTTGTATATTGATGTCCAATTGTTTTGGCAACATTTATTAAAAAGTCTACCCTTTGTCTATTTAATTGCCTTTGTATCTCTGTCAGAAACCATTTGACCATATGTATTTTTTTTTCTGGCCTCCCTATTCTGTCAATCAATCAATCAATCAATCATCAATAAATCTATCCATTCTATCCCCAGTACCATGTGGTCTTGATTAAATCAAGTCCTATATTTTTGCCCCTTCCAGAATGATGTACAAATGGAATTATACAGTAGTGCATAACATTTGAGTCTATCATGTTTCACTTAGAATAATGAATGCCTTTGAGATTCAACCAACTTGTCATGTACTTTAGTCTTTCACTCATTTTCACTAATAGTATTTCATTGTATGAATGTACTAGAGATTGTTTTAATATTTACTTGCTGTTCTTTTTCGAAGTTGGTTTGGTTATCTTAGTTCCTTTGCCTTTTTAAGATTTAGCTTATAAATATCTTGCTTATACATATCAGCTTGATTGGGATAATGTTGGGATTTCCATTAATCTAGAGATCAATTTGGGCAGAATTGACATATTAAGGATATTGAGTCTTCCAATATATCAACATGGTATATTTTGCTATGTATTTAATGCCTTTAAGATTTATTTCACTAGTGTTTTCTACTCTTTAGCTTATACTTAAGTATTTCAGGTTTTGGAATTGTCAATGGTACTGTTTTTAAAAATTCACATTTAAATTTTAAACAAAGAACTGAAAAGTGTTCCAGAAGACGGCCAGCATCCACTGCCAGACATGTGACCAAAATCATTTAAAAAATATATATATTTTTATTTATTTTTGACAGAGAGTGAGAGAGAGGGATACAGAGAGAGAACTGAACTGGGGGAGCTCCCAGTTCAGCATATGGTTCCGCACGGGCCAGGGCCGGGGCCGGGATCCTCGGTCCCTGGCGCTGCAAAGTGAGCGCTTAACCCACTGAGCCATCCCGGCTTCCCTAAAATCATTTTTGATGTCCTAGTCTCAGCTGAGTTCTTAGCTGGTTGTAGCCACATGAGGGAACCCAGCTGACTATATAGAGCTGAAGAGCTGCCCATTTGAGCCCAGCCAGCTCACAAAACTGTGAGACCTAATACACCTTTGTTCTGTTAAACCACTAAGTTTGGGGAAGGTTTGTCACAGAGCAATAGACAACTGACATAGGGCTTAGCAACATCCACTTACCCATCCCTGGGCCCCATATCCTGTCTCCAAGTGCTGGACTTTGATAGTTCTTCCTGAGTCTCCTGTTGTCAATCAGATGCAGGCCTGTGTCCCCAGGGATAGCAGCTGGCCGCCAAGTCACCGTGTTCCCTCTTGCACACTCTCTCCACAGCAGCATAGACCAAATGGCCTGCACTTCTGCTTCAATTCACGGTTGACCGCTGAGTGGCCTCCGCCAGCCTGTGCTGACTTTGGCGCCGACTGCTTGCTCACTTGGCTGATAACTGCCTGTCAGCCTGGCTCCCTGAGTCTCCACCACAGTGCGTTCCCGCTGGCCTGACTGAAAGCCCTAGGAAGGGCCGTTGTTGAGCCTCCTTCCCTCCTCCTGACAGCGGATTCTCTTTCCATGGGGCCTGTTTCATACTGCTACATGTGGATCAGTAGGCCTCAGGCCTGAAACCCTGGCTGTAATTCCAACTATTTAAATCTGACCTAGTACCTACAGAACGGCTGGATTTTATTACCTGTTCTGTAAAAGGACTTGGAACCCTGGAGCTGTGTTAATTAGTTTAAAAAAGTAAGTCAGAGAAAACGCTTCCTGGCCTGTCCCTACTAGCTGTGCAGTCTGGGACAAGTTCCTAAACTCTTGTAAACCATACTTTCTTTACTTGTAAAATAGGGATAATTATACTTGATAAGATAATGGATATACATTGTTGAGCAACGTGTCTGGCACATAACAACTGCCTAATCATAGTAGTTATTATAATTAATATTTAAAGTCAGAGGCAGAAATGGCTCTTCGTGATGATTTAATCCAAGACCCACATTCTTCAGTGGGAGAAAGTGAGGCCCAGAGAGAAGGAGCAACTTGCCCAAGGTTGCCACAGCTCAATGGTAGTTAAACAAGGACTAGAGAACTAGTTGCCAACCTTTAATCTCGTGCCTTTTCAACTGCACCACAAGATTTTGGCTTAGAAGGCCCTGGAAAAAAAGAGGGGAAGGAAGAAACTATCACCAACTAAGTGCCTACTATATTCGTGCTTTTATATATATCATGTCATTTTATCTCCATAATTATTCTATACATTTTCTCCACTTTATCAATGAATAGATGGGCCTGGAGAAATTTAAATCTTGCCTACAGGCCCTGTGGGAAGTAGGATGGGGGCTCCAACCCACGCCTGCCTGACTCCAAAACCAACCCACGTTCCCCCACCATCCCCTGCCCTTCCTTGGTCAGGCTGGGGAGGCTGAGAATCACAGGGAAGAAGCATTTCTGCTGGGTCTGCATTTCTTCTCAGTCCTCAGCTGTAGGAGCTGCTCTGCACGCAAGACCCTTGTATCCTTCCACACAATCCTTTTAACTGAAACCAAGTGGCCAAAGCTTAACTGTACTTCTGAAAAATAGGCATCAGGAGGCCTTGCTGGGTCTTGGGCCGCTCACCCTGAACGTGACGTGCACAGCGAATGGGGCTGACATTGTTTAGTTCTCTGCTCAGCAGTGCCCAGCCAAGTCTCCTGGTCTAAATTGAGCCCTTAATCGTTGCCCTGGCATGTGCTCAGGCAGGATTTTATTTTCTAGTAATAAAAGCTCTGACATTGTAGGGAAGAAAAAAAAATATCTGCCTTCCCCCCCCCCACTCAGTTATGTGAATGCTTTACACACGTCCTTTTTCCCCCTGCTTGTATTTGTACTTGGGGCCGAGCCAGGCTGTTTTACGCCTGCTGTCAAGTTTTGGGGAGCTCTGTGTGGGCATAGAAATGTGCTCGCATTGATGGGGCCTCTGCTCATTACCGGTGGCCTCCGCTCTCATGGGCTAAGAGATCTAATCCTGCAGGCTTGACTTCTGAGTCTGCAGGTGGCACAAGGATCCCGGCAAAGAGGAACAAAGTGAGTCACCCAGGGACTCCCAGCTAAGCTGCTCTTGATGGCTCACACCTGGCTGCTTCAGTCTTGCCCTTAAGAACTTTCAGTGGCTCCCCAGGGCTTGCAGAATCAAGTGCACACTTTCTAAGATGGTATTCAGATGCACCCACCGTGACTGCCTCTTTTTTTCTGTTGTTGGTGGTGAAAAAAGAAAGGAAAATAAGAAATATTGATTGATACCTAAAGAAGTAAAAATGGAACTCACCAGAATTGTCACCACCAATGTTAGTTAACATATTGGCATATATTTTTTCAAGCCTATGCATAAATACACATAATGTGCTTTTTCTGTGTATAAGACAATAATTTTTGTCTAAAATTGTTAGGCCAATAATTGGGAGTTGTCTGATACACGGGACTAACCCATGTATTGATTCTTAATGTTGGGTTAGAAAAGCAAACCTGCTTTTCTGGTTATCTTATACATGGGGGCATCTTACACATAGAAAAATGCAGTATATTTTTACTTTTTTTTTTTTTTGAGGACTTTCTTAGCCCCAATTTGCCTTCTTGGCCTTATCTTTTGATAACTCCCACAATGCCGTGAACATTATCTACATAGAGTTTACCTTCTGTAAATATGTCATGTGTGTCTACATTTCTAAGATTTTGTACTGGGTATTCTCTCTGCCCCAGGTGTTCTTTACACTTTGGCTGGTACATAGTAGGATCTAAGCAAGGTAGTTATTTCCTTTTCACTTCCTTTCTTGCCTGGTCAGCTCCTATTTTGAAAACTCTGCTAAAATAACTCTACTTCTATGAAACCTTGCTCTTTCCCCAAACCCACACTTGTCGACTCACCCATTAGCCACTCACTACCCGTTTTGGGACCCATGGGTTTCCCAACCTCTCATCTCAATCTGTCCTACGACTGAGCTCTTCCAGGGCCGTCAGGGACCGTGCCTCCTTTCCTCAGAACTATATTTGGCATCTAGGATGGGCTGTGAAATGGGCATCAGCTCTATCTGAGATAGGGATAGACTGGATGGAGCTGAGTCCAGTCATTCAGCAGTGGCCCAGACACTGCCAGACTGGTCAGGGTGGCCTGTGAGCTGGCATTTGGACAGAGATGCCAAGCTGCTAAGGAGACCCCTGTTGCTGGCTGGGCTCCTCCTCATCTGACAAGAGCCAACCTTCAACCTCAGAGGGTATTAGAGTGCTGACAGCTGGTTAGCAGCCCTTGGATAAATTATTTACTCTCTCCGTACTGAGTGAATGTAGGCATCTATATGGTGTGTCCAATGCTGAGCACGTTCAAGGTGCCTCTCCCGATGCATGGGCCAGAATTCTAGACTTAATAGCAATGCGCTGGGTGAAAAAAGAAAAGCCCAGCTTATTCACTCTTGCCCAGACCTCCCACTGTGTCTGTAGAGGGGGTGGATTTTGTTCTCTCAGGTTCAACTTTGCCCCCAGCTCCCTGCACTGCTATGCCACTTCCCTCTCCATTTAAAAGGGAATTGTACTCTTTCCCACTGGTGTACGATGGTGGTTCTTTTCCTCTGCTTTGCCATCACACTGATGGCACCCATGTCATAGTTTTATGCAGGGTGTCCCCAAAGTAGGTATAAAGTTGAATCAATGAAGTTCATCACAACAGATTATATGGGTACACATACACACTGACACATGAGATAAACTACACTGTATGCCTACTCTTGGCCACCCTCTTTGTCCTTCCACCTGCCCTTCCCTCTTCCTCTAGACTTGGAAACACAGAGAAAAGAGCCCAGAGAAATGCTGAACTGAATGCTGCAGCTGATTGGAGCAGTGTTTGTTGAAAGCATGAGTTGTGGGTTTTCCAGCCTTGGCTCATTTCTGGGTGGTCTTCATCAAAAGGAGAAGTTTCTAGCCTGGCTGGGCAATGCACCTTCATTCTTAGGCTTCTTGAGTAAAGGAATAGAAGCAACTGGAAACAGCAGCTGAGGGTACCTGGATGCATTTATCCTGTGTTAAGTAATGTGACTTGGGGAAGCCGGGATGGCTCAGTGGGTTAAGCGCTCACTTTGCAGCCCCGGGGACCGAGGATCAAATCCCGGCCCGGGCCCGTGTGGACCCATATACTGAACTGGGGTGTGCTTCCCATGTGGGAGGCCCCTGGCCCAGCTCCCACCCTGTGAAGCCCCTGCCCACCTGTGTGGAATGAAAGTATGTCGAAAACTGATGACTTACAACCATGGAGACTGCTCTGGGCCCTCCCACTTCTCTCTGTCTCTGTCTCTCTGTCTCTGTCAAAAACAATAAAAAAATACATCTTTAAAAACAAATAGGGGAAGCCGGGATGGCTCAGTGGGTTGAGCGCTCGCTTTGAGGCCACGAGGACCGAGGATCGAATCCCGGCTCCGGCCCAGGCAGGACCCACATGCTGAGCTGGGGAGTTCCCACAGTTCGGTTCTCTAGCTGTCTCTGTCTCTGTCTCTCTCTCTATCTGTCAAAAGTAAAATAAAAATAAATATGCACTGAAGATAAAATAATTACTCTCTATAAATA
>PVKE010017580.1:0-30571 GCA_004027555.1 Craseonycteris thonglongyai
TGTAGACGTGATATCTCTGCTTAGTCCTGAGAAAAATAATCTCTGTTTTGTGTCAAGTTAACTTTTACTCTGTAGCCATGTAGCTGTGCACGTACTCTTTTACTATAAAAGAAGCTGTAAAAATAAACTCGGGGCTGGAGTATGATTGCATGCTGACAGCCCTCCCAATCCCATGCTCTTTGGTTTTCTTTAATCCTCAAGCCTTGCTCCGGGACTGTTCGACACTGATGGCAGGCTCCTTCAAGGGAAGACAAGGCGGGTGAGGGGCAGGGGGCACTCAGACAAGCCTGAGCCAGACAGGCCGGGACAGTGATTAAGGCAGCAGCGAGGAGGCCTCTGCGGTCGTCCAGGCAAGAAGAAGTTGTCTCAGGCCGATACATGGCGTACTGCAGAGGACGAAATGCATGCGGCAGAAAAGACCGCGGCTACAGACTGGACAGGAATTATAGGCAATGGGATCGGGTCACAAGGGAGACACCAGCTGTGCCACTGACACCAATTCTCTTGTGAGTGGAGCCCAGGGCACCAGATGGCTACAGAGCAGAGACAAGTCCACAGCGCGAGGTTTTGTTTTTGACGGGATCTATAATCACTGATATTAACACAGTGAAAAAAAATGTAAATTCACCAGAGAAAACACTTTAACAAAGACAGCAATGGTGCACACACTGTAAAATCTATTTTCAACTGATACAGACTTTATGCTGCATCGTTATAGTTCCCACATGAGACACTGAAATAGTTTAGGGATACTATTCACTCCAATGGAATCCCTTGTTCAAGGAAACAGAAAGTGTTCTTGATGGCCCAGCCTTTGGCCCGTGTGAGACGGTCACAGCTCCCCGATGTTGGTGGTGTCTGGAAACAGTGTATAGTGCTTTGATTTCAGAATCGTCAGCCTGCTTTGCATTATTGCACATAACGTGCCTGCCATGTACTGGCTTTAGGGAGTTTTCTTGATGCAGGTATTAGATCTCAAGGCTGATGCAATGAAGGCAGCCTCACTGGAGAAAGCTGTGTGGCCCCACCGATAAAGGAGGAAAATAAAGGGCTTGCTTTTTCATGAAAAGAAAAAGCCAGCTGTGAGAACACAAGTGAGTCGATCCTTTTGTTCTTCTTCCAAGGGTGCCCATGTGAGACCCCTGCTGACTTCCAATCACTCCGGCACACAGAGCTCGCTGAACACTCCCGATGACCCAGCTACGTTTGCAGGGCAGGTGGGATGATAAGGGTGCTTCTGCGTCAGTGAGCTAGTTCCATCCTCTGTGCTCCCCACCTGGCACTGAAATCCAATCTGGAAATCACAGCGTGTCCACGCTGAGCTTCCGCCACGCCGTGAACCTCCTCCTCTACCTCGGACCCCACCCTCCACCTCTTTATTGTCTTTTTAAGAATCACATCTGCTAACAAAAGAGAAAACTGGAACATTTTCAGAGTAAGTGACTGGATATTGAACAACAGAATGTGGATCCTGCTGCTGTAAGAAAATTGCTGTGTCTTCTTTCCTTAACGAGATGCTGAGAGAAAGATAAACAACAGAGGAGAGGCAGAGGCCTGTTTTCTTACGCTTTCTGGAGTCTGAGGGTAGACTTTGGCTACTTTACTTTGCTGTGCTACATATGATCAAAGGTGGGCGTGAGTCAGGAAGGACCATAAACTCTGAATTTCAGGAGACTCAGAAAACGGCATGCCCTAGGGCGACATGACAGGGACATGCCCATCGATACAGGGATGGGCACCTGCAGGAGGAGCTGAGGAGGTGCTTTGTGGCTGTGGCTGCAGCGCTGAGGAGCAAACACACACACAGCCCTTCTCCTTCCGAAATGGTCCCCGAGGTGTCTGCCTGACTTCCCATCATGCAAAGACTTTTTAATTCCAGTGTCTTCTACCATCTCTCTAAATTTCTCCTGAAAACATCAGCCTTTCTCTCTCTCTCTCTCCCTCTCCCTCTCTTTCTCTCCCTCTGTCTCTCTCTCTCCCCTTCTCTCTCTCTCTCTATCAACCCCCTTGCTCTTTTCTTTCCTCTCTCTCTTCCTTTTTCGAGTCAACTAGCTACCTTATGGATGTGTTACCAGAAAGATCTTCCTAAATCTGATTTAAGACGTAGGTGATACTATCTGGTGAGGAAAAGTGCCGTTCACTTTTCTCTGTTCATCCTTTACTGGGCATCAGGTAAGCTGTGTTACAAGTACAAAATCCATCGCCTGTCAAGCAGCCAACGGGAAAGTGCAGAGGCCGATGTTGAATGTGGCCACAGAAGTCTCCAGCAGGGGACAGAACCATGGACATGGGGATGGCGGGCTGTCACACAGTGTCACTGAGCCTCGGGGTCTGAGGATGGCCAGGGAAATGCCTTAAAGTGTCCTTTTCCTCCAGAAAACATAATGAAACAAAAGAGAAAGGAAACAAAACCTTGGCAGACTTTGGCACACGTAAGTCTTTCACAGCTGTCCCATGCCAAGTATCGCCAGCGCTTCTAAGCTTCTGAAAAGTTTCCAGGGCAACAGGATGTTGGTTTTAGTTTCGCAAAATAAAAAATCCAAGGCAAGAGCAGCCCGCGGTGTAGGCATGTGTCCCAAGAAGACACACAAATGACCCACAGATACAGGAAAAGGTGCTCAACTCCACCAGCTATTAGGGAAACGCAAATCAGAACCACCGTGAGATACCACCTCACACCTACAACCCTATTAAACAAACGTTTTAACAGATTTAGACCTCTCTGTGCTGTCAAGGTTGAAAAAGCAAAAAATGCATATATTAGAAACATGCATACAGGTGTCAAAGAATTTAATTGGAGGGAAATTCTAATTTCAATTAGCAAATCCAGGTGTTCCCATAGTCCTTGTCTGTAATGATCGTTCTACAGCAGCCCTTTAAACCCTACACGCTTCCCCACAGAAACAGCTAGACTCTATGTCAAAAGCACCAGGAATGACTTCAATGGATCGTATGCAAGGCGGGCATGAGCTCCCTGCTTTGATGGGCCAGAAGCTGCAAGGTGACGATTACGTTGCAAGCAAACGTTTTAGACATTTCACTCCCTTCAGTTTTAACAGCCTGGGCTTGCGAGGGCCTGGGACCCGTCTCCCGTCCCCTGGACGGCTGTTGTGCTGTGCAGAACCGGGTCTCACTCCCGTGACCCCCACATTGTGTCTGCCTCCCAGTGTTCGCCTGTTTTTAACGACAAACCATAAGCCTTCTCCTGATGTCACGAGTGTCTTTTTAAATGAGTGAAGGAAAATGAGGTTCAGGAAACTATGGTACAGACAGGGAGGACCTAGAATGCAAGAACAACAAGTTACACGTATCGCAAAAGCTACCGCATTCAACTCGTGGGAAACGACCGACCAAACAGGATGGAAAGTTGCTTCAGAGATCCACTACTGACCTTCACCCCTCTGCCCTCACGTTTCCTGTTACTCCTCAGGGTCACTTTGACTTTCTTGTCTGTGTTGACCTTTTCTTCTTTTTTTTTTTAGTTGCTTTTATCACTGCTTTCCAACTCATAAATCCATTCATTAATTTATTTGCTCACTTGCTCATTCTTGCAATAAATAATAGTTGCAACAATTACTGCCTTCTCAGTATATGTCAAACTATGTTTTATTAATAAATTAAAATTTAGGACATTATTAACATCAAATGTATTGACATAAACATGTAATTTCATTACAATTCATATTCTAATAAGTTAGCTATCATATTCAATTTTCTTGGAGAGTTTAACTAGGAGAAATAATTAATGATGAATTAATATTTCAATATAGGTCTGTTCAGTTCCAAAGCACACTGAGATAATTAGCTCCAAGCCTAATGGGAAGAAGGCAGGCCTATAAGTAAAGAATTCTGTCTCTTCAATGTTGGTAGGTTTAGTTACAAAATACAGAGAGAGAGTGATTAACCTCTTTTACCAGGACAAAGGACTTTTAGCTTAGTCTTAAAGAATCAGGAATTATTTATGAAGAGAGAAAAGTGAAAATACACTAATTCCAGAAGAAAAAGGGTAGTTAAAATACTAAGATATAGGAGTGGAGAGAATCATTTGAAGACCTGTGGCACGGTTTAATACGCTAACGCACAGTATTAATAGACACACGGTGATAGTTAGAAGCAGGGACGTTGAAAATGGATATCCCCCACAGTGTGTATTAATCAGGCCTGACTGTGATTACAAAATACCACAGGCACACAGTCCAAACAAAATTCTTTTCTCATAGTTCTGAAAGATGAAAGTCTTCTTTTATAAATCCTCTCCCTGGACAGAGTCCCTCAGCTGAGGATGCCAACGCGTATCAATACAAGCTCTCTTTTCCCAGCCTGACGTCCGTACTGACACCACTTTGGAGAACCGGGGCCACCTTACCCATTTCACTCAGCGCCTGTAGTGGGTGGTCCTCAACTTTTGAAAGTCTAAATCAGCGAGGGCCAAGGTGACATTAACCATTTTTAGGGTGATTTACTTACATATTTACTTTAAAAAATGTTTGTTGCTAAACTTTGAAGGTCCTAAATTTGAACTTAATCTGTACGTTCCTAGGTTGCTGTTTTCTGAGCCATACAAACCCGTCAAGTTTAGTGAAACATATACCAAGCTCATAGACCATACTCGGGGAAAAAGTCTCCATGCATGTAATTTCAAATATTATAAAAATACAAAATGGTTGATTATTTATTTTCTTCTTATGTTCTTTTAGAACATGCATCACGCTTATTTTTAAATTTATTCTTATTTAGGCTTAAGTTATAGTGAATAAACCACTACAAATCTCCTGCAAACTACAGTTAAATATTTAAAAATAACTAGTAGTGCAGGCACATGTGGGTTGATGCGCACAGCAATGCTGAATCTGCACCGAGCCCTGTGACAAAGCTCACATAGCACTAAAAGGGGCAGCATTATCAGGAGTGAAATTAAGTCACTGCAGATTATTGCTTTCTAGCAACTAAAATTCTAATAGTTTCTCTGCTCTTTTGGACACAGGAATATATAAAATAGGAATATTAATGAGTAGTGATTTACCCTCTAGATAAAAGTGCCTAAAAGTAATAACTGCATTATCAGTGATAGGGACTTTCAATGCAGGTTTTAGAATAGGGCTACAATGGGGTGTCATTTCATTGCACATTTTTGTGATTTGGTTAAATATTTTGCTCAACAATTTTTATGTGTACCATTATACTGCCTAATAGACACAGATGTGTTTAATTATTGCCATTAAATGTTAGTTCAAAACAAAGTACAACAATACCAATTCTGCCTATACAGAAAAAGGGACAAAAAGAGAAATATGAAGGCTGAACTAATCATAACATACCGATGCATACTTTGTGAGTTATAGACATTAGAATTTCACATTATTCACTCTTCCTTCTGAAGGAATTCAGGGTTGAGGTAAGTATTTTTAAGAACATATTAGTTTCTGAAATATCTTGTTCACATAAAATTTAACAGGGTCATTCCTGGCCGTACCTGTCTTCCCAGAGCAAGCAAACATGAGAAAAGAAAAAAAATTGCTGAGATGGTAACTGTTACGAGGAAGTATTTGTAAGTTTAACATTGATCTTCTGTGTGATTGATGACATTTATTAAACTCAGTAACGCAGAACAGAGGCTGGGGAAGCAGGAGACATTTATGTCACTACCTGTCTGCACATACCCTCTTCTGGTAGCAACCCCCAGACCTCCCTGTGGGAAGCCATGTTCTCCTCAGTCCTGTTTTGACTCCTCCCAGGGCAGGCCAGGAGGATGGGAGTTACTTCCAACACTTCCCTTAGCATTTTAATCATGAGCCAGGTGGGAAAATGTTGGAAAATTTGATTCTAACAAGACTGCATATTACAGCTGTCCAGCCTCCTGTCCACTCCAGACATGGGTTGGATTTTGGGAAAACCAACCCTGAGAAATCAACTACCCATTTTTTTCCAATCAAGTTGTTGTCTTAACATTAACCAGTGTTGGATTCTGTTGCATTTAATCCAGTAATCAGAAGCAGTCCCCTGAGGGAACACAGTCATTCTTTCTGAAATGTGTAGATTCCCATTTCCAGAAATAATTGAGACAGGGTCAAATTAGGCCCCTACACTAGAAAAGGTAGCTAAGCACACAGTGACACTGATAGCCTTCATGGTACTAGAATTCATCCTTTATAGTAATATTTGTGCTTAAGTATAAAAGATCCTTAAGGTTAGGATCTGTCTTACAGTTGCATATTCCAAGAAAGCTTGGTTTAAATGCTTGCATTTTGCTGTACTCTTGTCGTATTTATGAGGACTCACCTGCATATGGTGTAACAATGTGAATGAACTAATACAGGCTACTCTAATGACAACTCATTACCACTGAGTCAGGTGAGCTCAGAGGACAAAAAATATCGGGTCTCTTTAATCTTTTCTCTCTTACCTGATCCTTAAACCTACATTCAAAGAACAGCTTCCGAAAACAGGTCAGTAAATGCCGACGTTCTAATGATTGATGGGCTGTTGGAATCTCATTCTCATCACTGTTATTTCATGTATCACTTAGTGTCAATCCCTTTTTACTGTAAGTTCAGTGTATTGTATTTCAAATACTAAAATTAGCACACTTAGTTAAAATAAACTTTATAATTATATAAAAACTGGGGGTTAACATTCAAAGTCAAATATGTCTAATAATTAACCTGAACTGGTGCTCAACGCTATGATAAAGCCAAGCCCTTAGGTTCTGAGGGCCTTAGTCCTGGCCTTTGTTTTACAGTTCCCTGCACTTTCTGAAATGGCTTTGTAGCTTTCTATCACTATTATATATTTTTTATAATGTTAAAAGACAGAGAGATTTTGTCAAGTAACACAGAAATAACTAAGTTTGACTACAACAAAAAACACTGGCATTGGCTTATATTAAAAAACAACAACAAAACAACAACAAAGCAAAACAGAAACAAAAACTGAAGCCAGTATAGAGGTAGAACATATGAGTAATAAATAAATGAGTGGTATTGTCCCAAAGGGAGGTTACAAAGTGGTAACTGGAAGAACCTATAGAGAAAATTATTATGACAGACGATAATCATGTGGCCTTGAGGATAAAAGTGGGACAATTAAAATGGAAAGTCTTGAATTTAAACAGCTAAAGAAAGAGGAATATTTAAGGAAATATTCAGAAGTTGAAATATTTTTTCAGAGTGTGTTTATGTATTGTATTCAACACTGAGAATTTCTGAAAAGGAAATACAAATGAGATTTTATCTCCAGCAATCAGCAAAGGTCACAAATGAATACAATGAAACAGAGGGGGGTGACCTTGCTGGAACAAGGTGAATTCTTTAGTGAAAGAATTGCACCCACACCGTTGGCCTTGTAATAACCTCTGGAGCATTTTGAATCAAATTTTAGTTTAAATGGAGAGCTAAGTAATATTCAAAGTCTTTATATCTGCTATCCAATAGCATACATTTTGTTCAATGGCAGAAATGTTCAAGGTTACAAAAATTCAGGCAAGAATAACTGTTAAGGGCCTGGTTTCTGGTCTTGAATTTCTTATATTCTTTTTATTCTCCAAAGATATCTTAAGTGTTTCCTCTACTCATTTTATACAGAAGTGACCTTAATTAGCAATCCCCACACCTCATGATCATTTTTTAATAAAGCTACTTGCCCTCCGATGTTTAGATGTTATTCTGCCCTTTTGAAGAAAGACATTACATACGGAAAGAATTAGACAACATAAGCTCCTAACAAAATACCATATTCCTAACAGCAATGGGGAACCAAACTCTGCAAAGGAGCATACTAGAAACGAAGAAAGAAGAAAGAAAGAAAGAAAGGAAAAAAAAGAAAGGAAGGAAGGAAGGAAGGAAGGAAGGAAGGAAGGAAGGAAAGAAGGAAGGAAGGAAGGAAGGAGAGAGACAGAGAAAGAAAGAAAGAAAGAAAGAAAGAGAAAGAAAGAAAGAAAGAAAGAAAGAAAGAAAGAAAGAAAGAAAAAAAAGAAAGAAGGGAGGGAGGGAGGGAGGGAGGGAGGGAGGGAGGGAGGAAAGGAAGGAAGGAAGGAAGGAAGGAAGGAAGGAAGAAAGAAAGAACAGGGCAAATGCAGGGAAGGGTCCATAGTTTTTAAATGAAATTGGCTTAAAGAGAAAATTATTGTCGTAAATGTAGAAAGTAATAATTATACAAATAATGATGAGATGTGAAGGTAACATTTCTTTCAAGTACAGATGAAACTACATTAGAAAGAACTCTTATAAATGAGATGAGTAGAATCCCTAAAAGGATTTACTTTAAAGGTCAATATTCAATTAATGTAATTGCTACGATACTGACATGGGGGCTGATTTATGGGTATCAGTAGGACTAAAATGTCCCATTTTTAGAAACCAAAGTCATTTTCATAGTTTACATCATATGCTACGACCTCACACATCCAAACTGATGGGGCGTGAGCGTGCCTGTGTGATCTGGAAGCCCCGGCTCCCATGCGCAAACTATACGTAACATCTTGTGCACAAAGCCGTAGAGTCTTCGCAGAGACAGGAGGTTTGACTAGGTCTCATGTGCATTTTCAATGCTTCCTAAGAGTGACCAGAACTTCAGCGGGAACTGACTGATTTGAGATGCTAAAAGGTAAAGCAGTCAGTGTCAGTAATGGCATATAATAACTGCAAGTGGGCCAAACAGCTACTCTGAGTTCTTCTGTAAGAGTTCTTATTTTTACCATAGTGGTGCTTATTATGTATGGTGTTTATTATGTATGTGTTAACACCTCATTTTGTGATTACAAGTGTCAGAAACTGATGGTCACAGTCATGTTGTAAGGAGAAAGAAAGGAGCAAGAATGGCAACCTTTAGCCTTTGGACACAGACACATGTCAGTGTCTCTTAGGTCATGTGATCATCCAAAGTAACGGGTTAAGGCAATAGTGTCGTCTGGAACCATGAGGACTTTGAAACATATCTAGTTGTATAAGCAATTTATTCAAGCAATTTGGAAATATAAAATTTAAAGCAAATGAAGCAGAACTGCTTCAATTAAAGGAGCTCTCTAAAGAGCCCCAATTGTTCACCAGCTGACAGTTTGAAAACAATAGATCTATGATAATCACCAAGTTTGAATTTCTATGGTTCCAGCTTAAAAAAAAAAAATGAATGGAATCAAGTACTACTAGTCTCTAGATAATCTCTAAGTTTTATTTGTGAGTTCTATTCTATTTTATTGAACATAGAATCTAGCAAATTTAGACAGATCTGTTTTTATTTTTTAAGATTTATTTTATTATTTGACAGAAGGTGAAAGAGAGAGAGAGTGCGAGACAGAGAGATGGTAGGAAGGCCCAGAGCAGTCTCTTGTACATCATTAGTTGTGACATGGTTTCATTCCACACAGGTGGATGCGGGGCCAGGTGGGGTGGGAACGGAACTGGAGGCCTCCCATGGGAGGTGAGAACCTTTGCCACAGAGCCATCCTGGCAGCTACCAGTTGTACCACAGTTCAGCATAAGAGTTTTTCATGGGCCAAGGCTGGGATTCGATCCCCAGACCTTGGGGTTGCAAGGCAAGTGCTCAACTTGTTGAGCCATCTGGGCATCCCCTAGATAAATCTGGTTTTTAGCTGCTGTCAAGTAAGGAAGTCTATGATTTTAATAAAAAGATGGTTACCTTCTTTATTCACCAACAATCATGGGAAGCGAATAAATGCAAGTCATCCTGCTCTAGTCCTCATTGCTAAAATTTTTAAAGGTAATTAGGATGCTGCATGCTTTTTTTTTTAAACACTCATAGAGGTTGGAATAATAGGCGTGAGAAATGTACAAATAACTGACAAAACAAGCAAAATCAAATGCATACTAAGCTGTAGGCCCACCTAAATTGTTTTGGGTTATAGCCAAAACAAAACAAAACAAAAGCAGTAGTAATGCAGCAATTAATAACGTTACCTTGGTTACCAGTCGAACCCAGATGAGATTGTACATCTGAAACCTCCATCCAGTCCAGTGGCCTATCTGTGACATGAGATAATGATTTCCTACTTATGTGAAGACCACGAAAGCAAAATGCAGCAATGCTTCATTCCATAGTGGCCGCAAAGGTGGTGGTTGTGTAGAGTTTTGACGAGGAAGAGAAAGAGGATTTGGGATGGCTGGCTTTGAGGTATAATAGAAAGTTCATACAGAACTCATGCTTGTACGTATGTAACGTAAGACATTTCCAGAACCTGCTATCATCCTGCTATGTTTTTTGTTGCCATCTTTGCTCCCACGGCCTCATCCTTTCTCCACCCTGCCTCAAATGTTGAGTGTGGAATGGGTGGGGGATTAGTAAAATCGTACACGTCTAGATACTGAGAAATTCTGATTCCAATTTGTTCTACTCATTGCTCCATCGTTTTGTAATTGGTGGCTTACTTATTTTTTCTTGGTCATGCATATTTAATTAACATGGTTATACTGCCAAATTCATTTTCTCTCTCCTCAAATTCTAGTTTTTCTTGCTCTGCTGGCATTTCTCTTGCATTTACAGATTAAAAAAAAAAAAAAGCATGAGTTTAGTTAGCATATAATTAGGTGGGTCTTGTGTACAAATGCAGATGCCCAAAGATAAAACGGGACGTGCTTTGGTGTCAGCGCGTTGAACTAGCATGCTTTCAATTTGGTAAACTAGTCCTTCCTTCACTTTTCCTGCCACATAAACCCTATCGTAACCCTCTTCCATTCTCTATCACTCTGTACAAGTACACATTCAGCTTCTTGTCAGCATGCATTGCATGGAGGGTCCTTTCTTGGGTTCTGTTGCAGGATCACAAGGACATCCATGATAGATACGTGATATTGGCTGGGGCTTCAGGTGCTGGAGGTGACTGCTACCCGGGACATCAACTTGCTAGCAGAGCTGGTCTTCAGCAGTTGCCAGAAGCCCAGTGATGGTATTGAAATGGTCATTTTTTAGGCTAAGGGACAACCTAGCCCCAACCCACATGTGGGCAGCACTTAAATATCTTCATCTAAGGAGCCCCCCACGGGAAGTGTGCCCCATCGCTAGCCTGTCCATCCCAGTTCTCACGAGTCCCTTACGCTTCCTTCACGTGTAGGAGGCCTGCTAAACACACGGGAGCTTCAGCACCCCTGGTTCCATATGCATACGGAGTCTTCAGCTGTCACACGTAGTGCTACCGTCCATGTCACGACAGTGCGTGTCGGGCATGTGAGGCACCCATGGCGCCGCCCTGACGATGCTCTGGGGATGCGGAGCATGGCAAGAGGCTGAAGACACTGGCCAACAGTGTTTTCACTGCAGAAAGAGCTCTCCCACCCAAGGGCGTCGTGGGGAAGAAGCCAGCCACCAGGCTGGAGCGTGAAGCGTGCACGGAGCTCAGGAAGACAGAACGTGATGTTGAGCCTCAGGCAGAGTCAGGCAAGGGCACTGTCTTAGGCAGAGCAGAGAGCGAAGACGAACCAGATCCCTCCCTCCCTCCAACACCTGCGGCCCGGTGCCTTCCCACCCGGCATTCTGCTTGCAGGGGAGGGAAGAGCTGTTTCACAGCTGAATCTATGGCAACGATTTGGGCACCTTAGAAGCCACCTCTAAGTGTTGTAAAGAGGTCGCTGATAGGCTAAAGGAACGTAAAGTACCGTATTAACTGCTTCTTGAAAGCAGAGAAAACAAATTTAGGACTAAGTGATTCAGGAGTCAATACTAACAAGAGAACTTCTTTACATTATGGTATCAGCATAAATAAAAGAACCGGTGATTGACCTAGGGCGTTGAGTGATGAAATCTGTGGAAAACGAGTGTGCTTGCGTGTGTCTCCTCAATGACACTGAGGATAGAAGGCCTGGCACATTCTTGCTTCCCTGCAGCACTCTCTCAGCCCTTCTGTCACACATTCGGCTTCCTCCTCCCTGTAGTCCTGGGAGTGTTTGTCCGATGACTGCATCACACGTGGAGGGGAGATGACGAGGGTAGACTTGGGAGACAGACGGCATTATTCCAGTTCCAGCTGCAGCACCCCCTCTCTCTCCTCCCAGCCACCCCAGCTAGAGCCCAGAACGGACCCTGTACGTGACTGAAAAATGTCACGTCTGAATCATTAGTCATATCATCCACTCAACCACAAGTCCTTCGGTCATTCGGTAGCAAGAGAACTCTAGCTGTCACAATGCCTGTTTTTGCTTTTGGATGCTATTTTTTTATCATCTTCTTCAATAAAAATTAAGCGTGAAAGGTTTATTTATAACAGGAAAGGAATTCCCTTTGGTAAACACATTACTGTCTTTCTTTTACCATTTTGAAAACTAACATCACTCCATGTCAGAAATAAAAAATGGCACCTTTAATGTAATAGAGACTGTCCATAGGTCTCCAAACTTTTAAGTAAATGATGTATAGTAAACATTTAATCAAAAGTTAATATTTATATATATATATACATAAATATGAGGTGATTACAATGATACCAAAATGCATGTCCTATTAAGTTGATGACATTTTCCAGTATTCTCTATTTAATTTTCTTTGCTATCAATTAATTTTTTTATAAATGAATAGTCAATAATTCTAAATAAATGTTATATTATCATCACTCATGAAACAAGCTTCCTTTAAATTGCCACATGCTTATCTTCTTGAAACAAAATCACATACAGATTTTTTTAGAACTCTGTACTCCAAAATTTTATTTTATTTGTTTATTTTGTTAAATTTATTGGGATGATGTTGGTTGGTAACAATTACACAGTTTCCAGGTATACAACTCTACATTATATTGTCTATGTATTGCACTATGTGCTCACAAATTTTTATTTTTTATTTATTTTCATGTCCATGCATGTCACAGATGTTATAACAAAGAATGAGTCAGTGCTAATGAGACATCCCAGCGGGCAGACTTTAGTCATTTTTGCTGCTCACCTTTCTCTCACTACATAAGACCTACTTGCTGAAAATTGCTGATTGCTATGATCTCCTGAAATATCCTGACACCCAACTATCTATTTCCTGATTTCCTGCCAAACCCCATGATTTCTGGATTTGATTACTCGTCAATGTTGATTTCTCTTTAATAGTCTCTTCATGACTCTTTCTAAACATTGGAATGAAAAATTGAGCCCCGGAGCAAACATTCTTGACACTCATATATTATAATAATAAAAAAAATCTGGGAAAATGGTAGTTTTACCCTTTGTAAGGACACTTTTCCAAGCTCCCTTTGTAAATCATGATGGGATGAGGGCAGAGGACAGTGCGCATTTGGGCTGAAAGTGGCCAAGGGCCAATGCGTAATGTACACTTGGCTTCGGTTTGCTGCAAGTCGTCTGGAGCCTAGAAAATCAGCAGAAAGTAGAGCAATGAGGGCATTGCAGAGACTCAGAGTGCTGCTGTCTCATCTAAGGACCAGTGCTGGGAAGTCTGTGGCCATGGGTTCTAATCCACTAGGCTGTCGCCTGCATCTAAAGAAGCAGGACTAATGCTTAGACATTTGGCATCTAAACAATGAATGAGTACCGCTGAACTGCATTATCAGAGACAATTAGAATTCCCTGGATAAAATAGGGGACCAGACATTATATCTCCTTGGCAGAAAACAACTGGTTAATTCATGACTTTTTCTGACAACAGGTATTGACATGGTATACCATTGTTGGATTATTGTTTGTTTGTTTTAATACATGACAATGTTTTTATTCTAAAACCTTAAATATATACATCTCTAGAGTGATACTTCAAAGACACACTCATCAAAAGCTCACCACAGCAGGTTGTGGTGAGAGGCTGTCAGGAGGACCATACTGAGATGTGTGCTACGTCCTGAGCAACCTAAGCGGTGGCATTTGCACATCGATGGGGCACACAGGGGCTGGAGCAGCTGTGTCCCTGGCATCCTCAGTTTATGGGAAGCACGTGCTATCACCACACGGTTCTAGGTCCTCTCGCGTTCAGCCTTTATGTTGCCTCAAGGACACTTTTCTGTGTTGCACACAGACTTTTAAGGCAGTTTGAGCCCTGGAGGACCACAGGCCTTAAAAAAGGTTGGACATGCTTTCAAAATGCTTTCCTGTCTTCTGTGGCATGCTTCAAAATGCAAACGAGGGCAAGAACTTTTGATGATACTTTTTTTTTTCTGATCCTGTTTCCAATTCTTTTAAAGATATAAGGAGATTTCTCTTAGTGTGACAACCCTCCACCCAAAGGGGGGGAAATGATCTCTAAACACAGCTTTGAGTTGAAGGTATGAGTGCATCCCCCACTCGGACATCTTCCTTCTACCCCCAAGCCACTGTCCACACACCTGGAACCTTTCTCTTTCCGGCTTGATGAGTTCAAGAAAGGGTCGCATCAACACAACTTGCGTAGGTTCCCTTGGATGTTACTACTTATGTAAACTTGTCTCCATTTTTTTAATTGATAACGTTTTATGATGGGATGCCCAGAACCCATAATAATATTTCCCTGTCCAATTAGCAGAAATAAAATTTTAGTTTAATTTCACAGCACATCTCGTAGCAGGCTGTTTTGGGCAAATGGAAGCATGGTTACACAGTGCGTTGGTACACACAAACCCGCACAAGATAGCGTGTCAGCGTGGGGAGGGGCTTCCTGTCTGCAGAGGTGTGTCTCAGTCCCCTCAGGAAGGTGGATGGTTTTGCCTCGTGCTTCCTGTTCTCCCGCCTTCATTGGGAACAGCAGTTGTCCGTGTTGTCCTCTATGTCTCTCATCTTCCGTGTCTCTGACCTGTTGCCTGTGTGGAGCAAACTCCCCAGCCCTTGCCCTTGCCCTTGCTTCTTTGTCCTGGTGCAGGGAGCTGTTTGGCTATTGTTTCTGAGCCAACCTCCTTTCATTTCAACGTGTCAACTTGTCATCGCATTTTTCATTTTCTTTTTTTTTCCAGAGCCTCTGTTTACTGAAATTAATTTGAATCCACAAGACAAGTAGTGATTGAAAGTACCTTTTTGCCCTAAAAAAAGAATTTTCCCTAAATGTATTCTGTCTCAGTCCTATGTGTGCCGAGCTCTGTTCTATTACATAGTGGAGAATATTTTCACACGTGCACTTTGTCATTCTTGATTGCTTTGGAAAAAGAGGAGTTATTTCAGAATAGGTTCTTGCCTAAACTCCAAGCAGCTGAATTGTCCCTGAGTCCTTTCAATATTTCAAAGTATAAGAAATAAAAAAATGTTCTTGAAAAGAATAGAAGGTAATAATTGGAAACCAGTGGAAAATTAAGCTTTTTTTTTAATCATAATTCTGAAAACTAAAAAAATATTGAATAAAAACAAGCTATCTAAATAAATTTAAGTCTCAACATGAAATAACTTCAATCAAGAGATAAAATGAAAGGAGAACTATAGTAATGCTAAAAATTCAGTGATTGCTGAGGGTTTGCAAAATTGAATAGGTGAGTGCCGGGTGCGGGGGGAACTATTCTGTGTGACTCTGATGGAAGATATATGACATTATACACTTGTCAAAACCCATAGAACTATAGAGCAGGAGGAATTAATGTGAATGTAAGAATTTTCTAAAGTATCATTTAGGAGGCTGGGCAAACCTAGGACACAATGCAGACTGCGACAAAGCACCCAGGAGCCATACAAGTATATGAAATAACCTCAGAGAGGGGAATGGGAACAAATTCTCACCTCAATAACATTGGAAATGAGTAGAGACTACAAAACTAATAAAACAAACTGCACATAATCTGCACTCTCATTGGCAACAATTGTTTCCCATGGGGTACAGGCTAATAATTCTTACAGAAGTGTAGTGGAATTGAACCATTATGGAAATGACTGGCAGATGGCAGGAACCAAATTTCTCACTGTTGGAGTGAGAGGCTGCAAATAATCCAAGAGGGGGGTGGAAAATGGTCCATGAGGACATGGATCGGGTTGAAGACATCGGTATGAACGTGCTCAGCTTAATAGAGATAGAGATGGATCCATGCAGGTATATGTGAGTGTACACAGGTGAGTATGCATACATGCACTGCCTTGTTCTGTCAGCTGAGAGAGCCGCGGAGCACTAATGGCCCAACGGCAGCAAGGATGGCCAGCATCCACGAACACCCTTCTCCGGAGAAGAACTAGGGCTGTGTGACTCGTGCAGTGAGCTTGATGAAACCCTGGTTGGATGTCGTGGTCACATCACATGGCGATAGACGTTCTTCAGTGCTTATTTTCATTTCATGGGCCTATCTCAGCATATAGCAATGACCTCCTGGCAGGCATGTTCAAGGGCAGACATCCTTCAGCCACTGGTGACCACATCTCACAGCACAGTGGGGCGCTGACTCTCCTACCAGGAACCCCCCCCCCCCCCACACACACACACTGCCTCTGTCCTCCTGTGATAGAATTCATTCCGTGATAGGCTTTGCTTCCACATCCCTCTCGGTTGAGTTAAAATCTCACAATGATTTCACCTGATTGACAGAGACCGGCTCCCAGTCATGAACCCCGGGGCCAAGAGTCTTTGGAAAACGTAGTCCCTGAGTTCTGCTGGAGGAGGAGGGGGAGGCCTCATATTGTGAAGAAACTGCAATCACAGGGACGCAGGACCAGGCCATCTACCTTGGAGAAGGTGTTTCCACTGCAGAAGCTAGTGAAGAAATCCAGGGGCAAAGATCGTGGTGTCGTAGGGAGGCGAGCTTGAAGCAGAGAGAGGAAGCATGAAGACTGAGCGAACAACAGGAAGTCAGGTGTTGAGAGGTAGGAGGGGTGGATGGTACATGAGCTGAGGCGCCAGGGGCCTCTTCAAGCCCCTGCCATGGTTCCGGCTGGTCCATCTGCGTGCATGATGGAGTCGTTCACAGAGACGGCGAACTGAGCAGAGGCCAAGGGTCTGTGCTTTGGCTTTGCTTTGTCTCATTAGAACGTGGGGTGGGGCTGTAGAGAAGGCGGGGGTCCGCAGGGGCATCCTATAGTCGAGTTAGCGAAGCCTCTGCTCCAGTTCCAACGTGGCTCTAAGTGTCCCTTGGCAGTGTTTGCTTTTCTGTTTGTTTTAAGGCCTAGAGGTTTCTGTCTTCTCGGCAAACCCTCTTGTCCTTCAGAGAAGATGTTGGTTTTATTCACGGCTGTATCACTAGATCAAGATGCCCAGGACTCCTACTTTGTACACGCTCAACAAAACCAGGTTGAACGAGTTTTCTGCCTACCTCCTGCCGCAAATCCCCGGTGAGATGGACTTTGAACCAGAATGTTTCAAAGACTGTCCCTTGAATCCATGGTTCATCGTGTCAGTACAAAGAACATGTATTGTGTTCTTCTCAGCCCCACCCCCGGAAGAACAGCCCACTGCCCATATTTAGTGAACTAGGAGTTTCCAGAAACCCACATAACAGGTGTTTAGCTTGGGTTTAATCTCATCAGTACAAAAATCCAACTTAAGAATTGGCTTTTGTTCCTGTCCACAGGATGGAGGGGGGTGGGGGGCACCGAAGGATTTGACCGATGAACTTGAGGGCCAGCTGCTGCTTTTCCTTCCATTTGGCAAGACCAGCCACGCAAATGAAACTTAGGCTTCTTCACGCGGTGTGGACATATATGTTCAGTTACATTTTCCAGTCTTCACGTGGTGTGGACGTGTACGTTCAGTTATGTTTTCCGATCTTCACGTGGTGTGGACGTAGACATTCAGTTACGTTTTCCCATCTTCACGCGGTGTGGACATAGACGTTCAGTTACGTTTTCCAATCAAGTGGTTTTGTGCAGCTAGTGCGATACCCGGGCTCTTTACACTCGCCTGGAGTCTCCGCTGACTTCGGTTCTCACGTGGGCGAATCCAGGTCCTCCTGTGCACCATGACGCAGAGCAGGCTGCTGCCTACTGGACTGAGTTGCAGGACTGCCAGAGATCTCTGTCCAAACATGATTTCGTTTGAATCCTTTTTTTAAATAACAAGATCACAAAGGATTGTGTTTTAGAGAGAATAGTGCTTAAAAATAAAATAAATAAATAAAGATGGAAAATGTACTGTAAGCCTGGAAAGTGTTTTTACCCAATCAAAGGAAGAGCGGGCAGCAGGGTAAGAGCCGCTTCAAACGGGGAGGGGAAGTGGTCGGCCTCTGTCGTGCCGCTGCTGGTCAGGGGCCGCCTGTCCTCGCCACTGAATTGTCACCCCTGAGCGGAGCCTCGACGATGTCTCCCAGAGGGAGCCAAGGGAAAGTAAATATGCAGAAGGTTAGGTTGTCCTTCCTCCAAACGCCGCAGAGCAGAGGGAAATGGGTTCTATATTTAAATCTAGAAGCAGCTACGGATCCTGCCCTTCTCTCCATCACTTTCCACCTTTGATTTGTTGTGTTCTTTGCTGGCTGGCTAGAGGAAGCGACGTGCCCCCTTTGAAGTGTTCCGTGTCAACACTGAAAATAAACCCGTCTTAATTAAATTGCAAATGTAATCATCAGGGCCTGATTCAATAAAGGCGGCGTGTGCAGGCGTTCGGTGGAGTCCCTCTGCACCCTGCTCCGAGCCCCGCGAAACGCACCTCGCCAGCCCGCCCAGCCCACCTGGCGGGCCGGGGAGCCCCGCGAGCACCTGAGGGTGTGTGTGCGCCTCAGGTGCGGGGACCTCTCAGAGCCGAGGGCTTTTTATGTCCAGACATGATGGGGATGCATGTACAGGCCGGAGCGGCGTCGAATGGTCCCCAGGGCTTCCACAAAAATCTTTGTATGAAACTCAGCCACTTCCCAAGAAAACTGTGACCACTGAAGATCCCAGACCACATCCCAGGTCCACCCACTCCAGTCGTGGAAGGGGGAGCGAGGCTGCTGGCGGGGTGGTCACGTTCATCGCTCCAGAGCTGAGGTGCGATTTGAGGCTCACAGAGCCTGTGACGAAACAGGTCGTTGATTGGGGTGCGTAATGAAAACACCAGGGAGCGCCTGGCTTTCAGCTAGGAGCAAATAAAACTTCTGAAAGAGGCACTAAGAGATGGGTCGGGTGAGTGTTCACTTTGTGTCCGGTGATGTGTTTCATGAAGCAATTTGGTTAAACCTAGTGTGTTCTCCCAGATTTTTTAAAGTGGAACTGGGTTGTGCGTGTTTGTTGAGTGCATCTTTCTAGATTATGCAGCCCATCAGCTTATAGGCAGACGGAAATAATAAGTGCAGGCTCCCTGCAAGCGTAAAATCAAGCCATAGAAGGAATTAAAGCAGCACTTCGCTATTTTAAATGGAACTCAAGCAGGTATGTGTGATGTCGGTCACTGTACACAAAACGTGTGCACTCACATCCATCGGGTCTTTCCATTGAAAGCTGAAAAGAGGAACCATCTTTGTTGTACAAATCACGAAAAACCAAGTGGGAGGGGGTCTGGAATTGGGCCTGGAAGAGCTCACAGGAGAGCGCTCTATGGGAAAGGAAAGCAAGGTCCCTTTATAACCAGGGTCAGTCGACTATTAAAGATGACAATCACAACAAGTAAAAAAAAATACGCAGGAAGTTTCCTCTATGCTTAAATACGGTGCTAAATAAAAATGTACATAGGATCTGGTCAATAATGATGTAAAGACTATGCAGGGTGTCTGATGGGTACTGGACTTATCGGGGGGACCGCTTCATAGATTGTACAAATGCCGAACTGCTGCAGTGTACACCTAAAACTAAACAAGTATAATATTGCCTGTCAACTATAATGAAAGAGCTACACACATATCGTCACAGGATGCGAAGTCCAGCATAGGAAATGCAGTCAAGGGCATTGTAACAGCTATGTGTGGTTTCAGATGGGGGGTAGACTTGTGGGGTGATCACTATGTGAGGGCTATAAATGTCTAATTCTTATGCTGTTTTCTACACCCGACACTAATAAAAATGTGCACATTGCACAGAGCTTCTATTTGGTGACTACACCGGCCAGTTTCTGGACCATGAGCCGGCCTTGGTAGATCTGTGTTCAGGCCTGAGTCGATGTAAATGGAGGCACGTGAGAAGGGAGAGAAAAGACGTTCCCAGGAATCAAGACCAGGCTGCACGGTGAAGAGGCCAGAAGCAGGGGGGGAGGGGAGCTTTGCAAGTGTAGGAGTTCTCTCTTCAAGCCCAAGAAGATGGGCTTTGGAGGGTTTTGGGGGGCAATGGGCAAACCAGAGGGGAGAGTTGTGAACAGATCTACACTGTTACTCATTTTCAAGACATCCCTATGGACTAGTGTCATCATTATGCAAGGCACGTGTCCAGAGTTGGGGGACAGCGAAGTAAACTGTCGTCATATCGGCTTCCATAGGGAGTGTCTGTCCTGCCATGGTCCCTGTCAACTGACCGCACCAGAAATGCAGTGTCTGCACCAACTTCAAAGCCACAGAGCCGTCTTGGACGATCTTAGAGAACATTTGACAATCGGTGTGGAGGTAGACGCTATTTGTGCAGCGTGGAAACTGATATTCATTCCATCATCAGTATCTAATGGAAGTTTGAGTGACCTAAATGCACTCTGATTTTTCCCTGTTGCATTTTGCCTTGGGTTTAACTATTAGTAATCTTTACATATGCCCACCTCCCGTTTCTTTTGCATTGCCCCAATTGACCATGTCTACTTCATTATAGTTTCCCTGTTTTTTTTACTTTGTTTTACATATAGTTTTGCATCCAGTAGACAGTTGCTATTTTTAAATTGGTTCTAGGAGTTTGTGTTTTGTAGAGAAGCGCAGTCTTTTATTTATTTTTTCTTCTATCACCTTGGTCCAGATTTTATATTTTTGTTTTTGTTTTCTGTTTCATAGTCTTATATTTTCTAACATATGAATTCTGTAGGAGTTGTGTGTGTGTCTATGTATATTTGTGCATAATACTGAATGCACATGTATTTTCTAATCATTAAGATTAGAATTAAAGAATACCTTTGGACTATATTATCTTGTATTAAGCAAATAAGCAACAACAAAAAGATAACAAAATACAATCTTACTGTTGGCCAACTTTCTTTGGCTCAAATTTTGAATGTTTTACATACCTTGGGACTTCAGATACTATTTATAAGTCTGAAATTCCTGTGTTTATAGTGTCACTGCGCAAGTAAAAAAGTCACCATAATTACTACTCGAAATTACCAAGAGGGTTTAGCTTCTGCTCAAAGATGATGAGGAATTGAGAAAGGAGCCAATGTGATGTCATTTCAATACCAAATTGAAAGTGACTCAAGAGGAGGTAGGGATGGTGAAAATCTAAATTATGCACATTTTCTGTAATTTTATTGGTGGTAGGACAAAGCAAATGGGATCAACTCTGACTTTAGTTTACACTCCTATTTTAAATGTTGCTCTGCTGTTCAGAATCTTGTCAGGAGCCTGCTTTGGAAGTGTAGCTTTCTTCATTCATTCCTGTGCATTCCCCAGGGACAGAGGGCGTCACCCCAGGAACGGAGGAGGGGACGTGGCCTGCATTTCCTCGCTGCACCCACACCACCAGCAGTGCGCTCTCACCGGAGGGCTAATAGCCATCACTGTGAGCCGTCCCGTTCTCATTTGGGCAACCTGGTGGGAAAAGGAGATGTGGGTCCACCCAACTCCATCTCCACCCGCTTCCTTGTCTAAGATTGAAATGGCAACTCCAGAGCTTAACAGTTTTGCTTTCCTTTGTTTTTAATTCAGCATTTGCTTTGCTCAGCATCCATGGAAGAGCACAGAGTGGCTGTGTCTAGTCACCCTCGATGTATTTACTGTAACAAAAGAAAAGTGTGTGCCGATAAGAATGTCTCTCCCACTTCTGCGGGGTGAGGTCTTCATGGTTTTCTGAGTAGAACCAGCAACTTTCCCAGCACCTCTCTTCTCATTCAGTAGCAATCCCAATAGCTAACAGACTTCACAAGTCTTCTTCTCAGTGTCTCACACAGCTCTTCAGTCCCTCCAATGACAAGGTCTTGTCTGAACTGTGTCTTCTCAGCCAGAGGACAAGACAAATCTGCAAGTAAGACCTCAATGTTCTTCTGCAAGCCCTGAATATACTTCTCAACACACCTACACAAGCACTGATTGCTAGCCATTATTTTTAATTTATTCCATCAGCCGGGCCCAGCCGCCTCTCTCAGAAATCGTTCCTGTTTCTCGCCCATGTGCACTGCTGTTCTCTACTGTGCTGAGCATGAGTACAAGTGGGATTTGAGCTGCAAGGGCGAAGGGAGGACTGACAGGTGTCACTGAAGCTGTCACTATAACTAGACTGGATGATGAGATGGGGCTTTGGATGCTCACAGAAGTAGTTTATTCTAGGAGGCAGAAGTAGTCAAAAAGTAACAGATCCTGCAATAAAAACCTCATTTTTCAAAAACAAAAGAATATTATTAGCATATAAAGATGTTAGACGAGACATAGATTGTATTGACTTTTGGCAAATAACCTTTCAATTTTGTTAGAAGTAGTAACTCACATGGTTAGCTGAAAAATCATATTGTCAATTATATAACTAATAGAAAATAGTTTTTAGAAAGTTTTGAAAGTATCCTTTGGAATTGTTTCCTTGATTTATATGGCAATGATGTATTTATTTTTACTTGCACAGGGTGGAATTTCAAGAAAAAGACAATTGGTGTTGATAATTTAAGAATGACCAAGTTATGATGGATAGTGTAGGATTTTAAATTAGACAAACAATTTGAAGAAAAAAGCAATATCTTAAAAATATTTTCAATATCAATAAACACAAATCATTACATTTGGTTTCAGGGGAAAATGCTACAGTATATGAATAAAACATTCTTTTATTAATCTCAGGAAAAAACAAAAACCAAAAACTTCTTGTCTGATATCAAATACTACACAGGGTGTTGGGAATATATCCATTAGGTTTATGACCTGAAGGATTGCAGTTAGTGAAAGGGATGGCTAGGCATATAATCTAAACACTACAAGAAAATATGTGATAATAGTCCTTTCTACGGGGTTAATCAGAAGGGAGAAGAACGGAGGAATTAAGTGTGTCAGGGAGGTGGCAATCAGAGAGAGGAGTCTATTTTGGGGCATCATTTATTAGCTGGATCCTATGTAACCTTCCTCCTAGCACTGATATTTTTGTTTCTAATGAAAACAGCGATGGGACTGCTTGCATTAAGAAATACATGTCTATCAAGGACAGTTACAAATATTGATAATTACTGAGCATTGGGTGTGCATTTTAAACATCTGTAATTGACATTTTAAAATCTAAATTATATTAATGTCCTAATTCAATTATTCTTCCCTTGTCCTGGAGAGTAACTTCCCACACTCTCCTTTATCTTCAGGTTCCCAACACCTCTCCTGTCGTTCTCAGAGGCTGGACACTCTTTCCACCTGTCGGAGATAACCAGAACAATCACAAGAGAACACTGGAGAATCCTGCTGCCACATCTACCCAGTCACCAGCATCGGGGCCACGGGCTTTTCATATTTTGTTTCAGAAACCTAAGCTGTTCAGACTCTTGCCCCACTTTCTTTCCAAAGGACCCCACCCCCCTACACACACACACACACACACACACACGTATACACACCTACTCAGGCACGTTGCTCTAGCAACTCACCCTTCCCCTCTTAAAATACTATATGTCTACCTCTCTACTGGAATATTTTTTAGTATGCAAACATGTTGTTTTAAAAAAAAGCAATAACTATTTAATCTCAGGTAGTTCTCCATCTCTAAAGTCTCTTTTCCCATTTTATTTTCAACCTACACCCATGACTCTTTCAGGTCTTCATTTCCTTGCAAACCCCAAAGACACTGAAGACTGTCGTGTTGCTAGATTTAATCAAGTTTTCTTAATGGATTTGCAGCCCTTGAAACAAGTGGTTACTCACTTTCTTCTGGGAACCCCAAGCTCTGGGTCTCCTTCTTTCCTACGTGTCCCTGGTCCCGGGCTGCTCTTCTTGAATCGTCTTCCTGATTCTTTCTGTGCTCCCACCTAGTAATATTCTGCTCCTGCTGAGTGGTGTCTAGGCTCCCTGTCTTGGTGCTCATGAAGGTTTTGGACATTAAAGCCATAAGACTTCAGGAGCACAAGCATTGAGTGAAAAGATACATACAGAACAGAACTCCACCATGAATTCTGGGCTCATACATTCAACTATGTACTTGACATCTCTTCTTACTTGTCTCCAAATGTTCCAGAATCTCTATTACTATTTTTTTTAAAGCACTAGGTAATTGTCAGGTCTAGGCAACATTCTATTAAAAGGGATTGAAAACAATAATAATGATAATGGTGATATGATGATGGCAGTCATGGTAATGATGATGATGGTAACAATAATGATTGCTTTTTCTTTTAAAATACATACAGTCACTCTAAGAAGAGCAATGCTATCATTTTTCAAATGAATAAACTGACATCAAAGCAGTTAAGTAAATTTTCCAAGACCGTAAAGCTAGAAAGTTACAGAGAAAGGCTTTAAACTCAAATCTATGTGATTTTGAACTTATTGTGGAATTACTCTCACTAAATGAGTGACTATAACTTATTTTTAACCAATTATAGCTTTATCTTCCAATAGCATTCTAAAAACAGACCAAAAGAATGCTATTATCTTTAGCCTTCACACATATAAGTACAGACCAAGTCCTATTTGTTTTACTGCCTTTCTTAACACATTGGAATATTAGCAACTTCAATCATTTCACTCTCTGTTTCTCACATCAGAATGGTGCTTGACTCTCTTTTCCTCTCCTGTCACTTAACCTGCTCCAGTATAGAAAGGGACCCTCAGGTGACAGGAGTAAATAATAAGGATTTCATGTAATGACTACAAACTTGGGTTTTGGAATTTGAGTTTTGTCTTTGAATCTAAATGCATCCCGTAACAGTGGTTGTACTTTTGACAAGATAAGCAGATCACCTATCTCAGTCTCAAATCCCACCAATGGGGGGTAATAGTGCCTGATTTGTAGGACTGTTGTTAGGATACACGGGTGTAATCAATATAAACCTCTAACATTCTTAGCATGGTTTAAATATATCAAAATGACAGGATAGCATGGGGAGTTCTGTTGTCTCCACCATTTCTAACGTATGTGCAACAAGTGGATGAGCACTGGGGTACAGCATGTACGAACCGCTTCCACTTCTTTTCTTGATCTTTTTCTAAGTGAGCTCATTGATTGGCATGCTAGAATATGTGTTGCATGCTTGTTGGTAAAAGATGCAATGAGGAATCTAAAAGGTTAATGCACTCCTATCAAAAAGATGTGGGGAAGCCGGGGTGGCTTAGAGGGTTAAGAGCTCGCTTTGCAGCCCCAGGGACCGAGGATTGAATCCTGGCCCCCGCCTGTGTGGACCCATATGCTGAACTGGGGCGCAATTCCCATGTGGGAGGCCCCCAGCCTAGTTCCCGCCCTGCGCGGCCCCTGCCCACCTGTGTGGGATGAAACCATGTTGAAAACTGATGACGTACAACTATGGAGACGGCTCTGGGCCCTCCCCCTTCTCTTTGCCTCTCTCTGTCTCTATCATAAACAATAAAATAAATCTTTAAAAAAAAAAAGATGAGGGTGTAGTGATGAGCCAGAGGAACCAGATCTAATTGCTTAAGCCGGGAGCCGGGTGCCAGCAAACCCGCTCCGGAAATGCTAGTGTCGGGGTGGCCCTGTCCCAGGACACCGCTGCACACAGCCCACGCGTCTCCCCCACTCGTGGCCCTAGACATGTTCGGCTAAAGCATGGGCCGTGCTTGAGCGTCTCCCCAAAACGCACATGCCCCACCACAAAGGGGCCCCTTGTTCACTGTGATGTTTTTATTCAATCTATCTTCACATTCTAAGAAAGTATTTCATTTGCCTTAACAGAATGAACCACCCCAGCTTTTATTAGAAGACGTAATTACCCTGCTTTAACTTAATTTATAGACCTCATTAACACCCTTGCCTTTCCACTGTGATTACAAATCTCCTAAGAGTTGAGAACACTCTGAACAGTAGGGGATTTCTTGTGATTTATGGTTCATCCTGGCAGTCCTGAGAGCAAACTGAGTTATTATGGTGGATCCCCACTGACGGAGTGCAGGATTTGGGGGGAAATCTAAGGTTTCTGGGCAAGTGTGCTCACTCTTCTCAGACTCGTTTTGTGTGAGGCCTGGGGCTTACTGCACAAAAGCAAGAAGGCATCCCAGGAGGACAAAGCCGCTAGCAATAACCAGCATGCCAATGTCGTTTCTGCCACTGGGAAAGTAATGGTATCTCTTTATTGGAAATGAAAAGTGAGGGCAAGTCTTAAATATTCCAGCTGGCATTCATTTCCCTACCTCCCCAGGGGCGTCTTCCACTGTAGTCTGCACAGTCAGCCAGTTCCACAGGGCAGGATTTACATGACCAGTTTCCACCCTTCTTCTGACAACAGATCACATCCCCAAATTTTCTCAAGAACAGTGATGATTTGCTATAATGATTCTTAGCCAGAAAATCAATGTACTGGCATCACAGTGGCTATTAAGGCCCAAGGGAAACAATCATGACTTTCAGGACTCATGTAATCATCAACAACGATCCAATGTTTGCAGCTGGCACACATGCACGCCGTGATGTTAAGTCTGACACCCTTTTCACGATAGATAGGTGACGTTAGGAACTTCGATGCTGATAATGGGAGAACGATTGTTTTCAATGCAAAATATAAATTTACTTCCCAAATCAAGACATTTTTTTCTAGAGGCACAGTGACATAGAGTTCTTCGGATTCAGTGAAAGAAAGTGTGGCGTTTATGTGTAGAACACTCATGAGCACATTACATTACTGCCTCTCTCTTGTGAAAATATTCAGGTTCCTTCAGAAAAAGATTTACCTAGGAACTTAGGATGAGCAAGCTGTAAAACGCTTCATCGTTTTGAAACTGGGCCCTGATGCTGCAACTAGACACAAATAGTTCTCCTCTCTTGTATTTTCTGCTTTTGTTTGTTTGTCCATTTGTTTGTTTATCAGCCAGGCCTCCTCACAGCACTCCAGAAACCACCAGATCTAGCTGGATCAAACTGGTATTGAAGGCTTGAGCAGGTGAAGTTAGCAGCCAATTGGCCCTGAGCTGAAGAGCAAGCCAACTGGAATCAAGGTTTCAGGAACTACGGTGACGGAAGTGCCGCTGTTTATACCAGAGCCCTTTAGACAATGAGCAGTCCATCCATAAGGAAGGTTCAGTTTCCAGACTAAATATGGGCACATCAGAGGCTGAGCCAAGGTACCATTTGAAACGAGACAGTACCGTTGTCTTCTGTCCCATTGCAGATGGTGCATCTGGCCAACCTACGAGGGTTGACCAATCAGACTCTGTCACGTTGGAATCACTTCGTTCCTCACTGTAGATGACTTGGTTCCGAAACTACCCCATCAGAACATGTGAAATGGAATTAATGAAATTAGAAGCCAGGAGGGCTCAGTGAGTTAAGTGCTCGCCTTGCTGCCCCAGGGTCCGGGACTGAGGATTAAATCCTGGCCCCGGCCCGTGAGGACCCACATGCTGAACTGGGGTGAGCTTCCCATGCAGGAGGCCCCCAGCCCAGCTCCCGCCCTGCACGGCCCCCGCCCACCTGTGTGGAAGAAACCGTGTCAAAAACTGATGACATACAACTATGGAGACTGCTCTGGGCCCTCCCCCTTCTCTCTGTCTCTCTCTGTCTCTGTCTCTATCTGTCTCTTTCAAAAACAGTAAAATAAATCTTAAAAAAAAAGAGAATTAGTGAAGTTATCCAGGCTCTCCTCACCTTATTCTTTAAATTTGCTCCAAATCTTTGTAGGAGGACATTGACTTGGGGTTTCTCACTCTCCCCTCACTGGGCTGCCTGTCTGCACGTGATTGTCAAAGGACCCACCAACTGTGTTTTGTGACATATTGTTCCTTGAACTCATTCCACTCTGTGTGGCTGCCAAGGGCCTCCATTTGGTAATTAAGTCGATATTGACTTTTATAAATTAGAAAAAAGAGTTAGAGACACTTCATTAATTAATGAATTTTTATTAGTTGTCAGATGCCCAAAATTGAGAGAGAGAGAAAGAGAAAAAAAACGTCCTGCATTTGTAATGTCTGCATACCAAAGAAAAGTGGGGACTCATTTTGGGGAAAGAGTTAATGGCGTGTGTGCTGATGGAGAAAGAAGTTTGCCCCCCCCCCCCGGATGAGAGGTCCACTCCTGACACTCCTAGAAGCTTTGTACCTTGTTTCCAAAGCTTTTTACCAATCATCATCAGAGAGAAATGATCTCAGAAGCACTTAAACCCTCTTTTACATGCACTTTTCCAATAAATCTCAAACACATTTTTCATTTTGATCACAGAAATGCAAATTTCCTGACAGGCAAGCTGCAGCATGACTAAGTCCAAATGGAGTACAGTGTGTTTATGCAAGTGGAAAAGACAATGCAACAGAACATCTTGCAATGGGACGTGATGGAACGCATGCAACTTCAGCGTCCAAACCACGCCTGCTTCACGTCATTGGCTGATTGTCTTGGCACTGGGTTTTGTGCATATTACTCTGAAATGATTAAACTAGTATAAAAAGAAAAATAACATTTGTACTCGGCAAGTAATTTGATGTGCTTGTTTCTATTTAACTGTGTTTTTCCTAAAACATTGATTCATAAGAAAGTTAGTTTTGATGGTAGTAAAAATCATTTCCACCTAAACAGGGGCATGCGTTCTAATTCCTGTGAGGCTAGATTTCACAATAAGAACAGGAAAGGAAATGTGTGGTCTAGTCTCTCCTGGGTATGCAGGGTGAGGGTTGCTAGGCAGCCACCTGTTTGCAGAGAAAAGAAAGAGTTTCTCTATCTCTGGGCATCTTCTGCACGACCCGGTCCTTCGTTTTTCCACCTAATGTCTGTGGTAGGGGAAGACTTGTCCGGCAGCCGCGACTTCATGTGTGCTCCACACCCACCCTACTTGTGAGGGTCAGACCTCCGTGCAAGGGTCAGCGTGCAAACCCAAGCGGCGTTCCTGAACCAGAGGGTTACGGAAGCGGTTGTTCCTGGAGAAGCAAGCCTGGGAAGAGCCGAGAGGCATAGAAGCCGCATGACGGATGTTGCTGTGGAATTGTATTTTATTAATGCAATACGTGGGCAACGGCGTATGTCACCCAGTGAAGTGAACGGACGGTGGCCGTGGGTTCCCTGCTGCACCACCTCCTCCTGTGTGTCCTGCTCTCCCAAAGCGGCCGGCTGGCCTCTCTGTCGTTCGGTTCCATCATTCTGAGATGAGTGAGTTGCGGTCATGAGATTCGCTGCTTTTAGGTGTTGTCTCCACACACCTGGTTAGGGTAGACGGGGATTTAGGTCTCTTACATTTGCCTCCCTCGTTCTCCTTTTATTATCGTATGAGCCTTTGGGGTGAAGACAGGGGATTCGGTGTTTATACAATGACGTTTTATGACTGTGTCATATTAGAGTTGCATTTACATTTTTTATCAGTTCTGAAGTTAACTATGCCCTGCTTTTTTGTCATTGTCATTGTTGTTGTTTGTTTATTTGTTTTGGCTTCGGTTTCTTTTGTATTTACTGCATTTCCCAGCTTCCTCTACTATCCTCTCAGGACAATTTTCCAAAACTCAGGAACATTCAGGAAGCTGTCAGTTCAGAATTGCTTTTGAAGGTCTTCCTACTGGAGACTTTTCTTCTCCCGCCTCCGCTAGGTCTGCTCTGCAGCCATCTACCTTCCGGTGCCCTTTAGTGCCCTTTAGTGCCCTCCAAAGTCACATGTCTCATGTCCTGTCGTCAAGAGCTCTCCTTTGTAGGTCTGCTCCGTTGTTTGGGTGGAGCAGACCCTCCATGAGTTTCATTGAATTGAAAGGAGTGTCCAGCGATGGAGGTGGTGTGATCACATGCCCCCTCCTGCCTCTTAAAAGAGCTGCTCTGCCCCAGACTGCGTGTCCCTTGCCTGGGGCACAGGTCTCTCCTACTCTCCTTCTTCATCACCCTTGTGGACCGTCCCTTTGCTCATCTCTGCAGTGAGTCTCCCATTTTCAGTGTGACATGTCTTGCTCTTTTCTGATATGTTCTTCATTCAAGGGAAAACATCTTAGGTAGCTTTCTGAAAAAGAAAGCGAGGGGGGGAAACGTTTAGAGATCTAGACAGAAGAAGTCCTTGTGTTAGGCTCACGCGTGATGGAGTGGGACCGGGTATGCACACCAGAAACGGCTTTCTGTCTCTACTTGGAGGCACTTCTACCCTTCCCGTCTGGCTTGATGCAGCCTGCTCCCAGGCCTTTTCATGTATTCGATCTTCCTTTCTCTCTAGCACTTTTCATATGTTCTGTTTAATCACGGTGTGCTGAAATGTTGCCAGGCAGCGCTAATGTGTCTGTTTGCTTGAGTTTTGCTAATCCTTATCTATCTCAAGACCAATGAGGGTCTGGTTAATGAGGACTAGAGGCATCTTCATTTCTTGAAGCCTGTGATCCAGGCTCTGCAAACCTGTCATAACATCAGGTCACAGCTGTGATCACAATATTTTGCAATTGAGGGGGAAAGCCAGGACGGCTCAGCGGGTTGAGCGCTCGCTTTGAGGCCATGAGGACCGAGGATCGAATCCCGGCTCCGGCCCAGGCAGGACCCACGTGCTGAACTGGGGAGTTCCCACAGTTCGGTTCTCTAGCTGTCTCTGTCTCTGTCTCTCTCTCTATCTGTCAAAAAGTAAAATAGAAATAAATATGCACTGAAGA